>BQNB010114974.1:0-18159 GCA_026074375.1 Tanacetum coccineum
ACGACCCGGGAACATTCTATACTACTTCCCGGTTTTATTGATTTGTGTTTTTAGACTATTCTTACTATATATATTTTATATTTTATCATATATTATATATATAAAGGTGTGGTTTAAAAAGCTACTAATCAAACTGTGATCTTCGATTTGAGTTGTTTAACTTATAAAAAGGTTTTCTCGTCAAAAAACGTTTTCATAAATTAATTATTTTTAACTTAAGACATATATTAGTTAACTTAATTAAGTGTGTCACGCAAATAACCAAGTTACTATTATATTGATATCCCAATCCTAAATCCATGTTCACAACCAAAACAACAAGAAACTTAGAGAGAGAGAGTAGTTTAGAGAGAGAAAGTAGAGAGAAGAAAAGAGAGTTGGAAGATTACACTATGTGAAACAAATGGTAACCAACACCCTTTACCACATAAGGTGAAGGGTATTTATACTTGTCATAGCCTTAGTGGCGTATGGGCTTGCTTACTTGGGTCGGGCTTAGCTTAAAGTGGACTAAGAGCCCAAAACACGGACAATATTAGATTATAATCCAAGCCCGTTAAACCCGACTAGCCTATTACAAACTAAGACTAATAATCACTTAAGATGACCAAAAACATTCTTGTTTGACTTAATAACATTTAAAGCTAACAATCTCCCCCAATGTTGAGGTTATCTTGATTTGACTTTATCACCCCCAATGTTGAAGTTATCTTGATTTGACTTTGTGCTTTGCCTTCTTCGGTTTTGTCTTCGTCTTTTCTTGTTTGTAATGGCTTTGTTCCTTCATGCTTTATGATCTTGATCTTGAGCCATTGTCATTTAACTTTGAGTGCTTGAGATCTTTAATCTTGCATCATCTCCTTGTATTAAATCATCTTGATTTGACTTTCTTGATCAACTTGTGCTTTTGACTGACATGCTTATACGTGTATTGAAAGCTCCTAATCTCCTCTTCTTCATCAGGCTAACAATCTCCCCTATCTTGAATAACTTTGAAGATCTTTGATGACATTGACGAAATTGGTGACTATCAGAGTTGCGGAAGAGTATTATGACATGAACTTGAGCTTTTTAACCGATAACATTCTTGTTTAGCAGCATCAATCATGATGCTAAATGTTTGACCTTAAAAGCTTAAGCATGAGCATGTGGTAATGAATCAGACTCTACTAGAATAAGGCTGCAACACCGACGTTTGTACCTGCATTTGAATGTTAGTAATAAACAACATATATGGACGAATATGGCTTTATCATTCGTTGAGATTTGGTTGCAATAACCTTTGGTTCCGTGAGGACTAACCTATGATCAGGTAGGTTCAATTTGGAAGAACCTCCTTGATAGGGCTTCCAGCTTAAATCATAGGATCTTCTAACATAAATGTATTAGATTTACCATACTTGCATGTTCTCATTACTAGAACGTCTCAAAGCAGACAACACGATAAGAGTGAATCATATAGTTACTATCTTTCTGATTAAGTCGTCAATTCATTTACTAGACCAAATTGATATCCATTTAGCACAAGCTTGATTCATATAGAATCTTGCAAGTCACCTATCGCAGTGTTGTTTGATGATAACACTGGAAGGATCTCCATTCGTCACTATGAATACTAAAGAGTATCACTCTAAATTTTCTGGCAAGATCTCAAGAATAATGCGTAGGACTCTTTGTTACAACTGGTGAACTTATTGGTGTTCAACAAGTATATTTTGACGTTGTGTCCTAATGAGATTTTTATTGTTGATCTCTCTTGGCTCTAGACTCGATTTGTGCACTTTTGTTTTAGTAATCAGAGGCTGGAGCTGACTGCCACCTTTTCAATATTAACAATTTCGGAGTGAGATGTCAATAGATAACGTGTGTATCTCAGTGACAGATGAGACAAGTCTCTTTTGAGAGAAACTCTAATAGCTGGGGAGGGTTGTGCATTGCATCACTGGGTCCATGACGGCTTTCTTCAATACTAACGATCATCTTTATGATTTTGATAGATTATGTATTGACATGGTTTCTACCTAAAGTGTGTAGAGGGCTTCTTTCTTTTCATTCTTTATCCATACATTTCTTTTTCATTCTTCAACCCCTTCAATGTTTATCAAGGCGTCATCACTATCACCTTGTTGTGATTGTTCCGGTGATAACTCATGCCTTAGTCTATATTTTTCCTTTATTCTCATTCATCTCCAATCATACCTAAGGACTTCTAATCTAACTATGGAATGTCCATGGGTAGATCCCTCCGGTTCTGGTTAGATCATAGGATTTATACCTAACCTTAACCACCTTATGACTTCATTGACGTCGTGAGTTAATTGGTTGTTGCATATAGTGATCGAAACCATAAAACCTTGAAAAGCAATCAAAGTTGATGTGTATTTATTTTAAAATATATTTTTACCAAGTTTTAAATTTATAAAACTCGATCTACCTGACAACGCACAAACGGGCAAAGAACCCGATCATGGGTAGTATAGAATGGTAAATCCGAGGTCGTCCCAAGAGCTAAGTTGTAATTAGTTTTAATTAGAAATGTCACGTTTAGAAAATGGTTATTGAGTTGATATGAGATAAATAACAATAAAATAAATAACTAAAAATTAAAAGAGTTGGAGATATCAAGAGAGAAAACATGCTAACCTAGTTACTTCATTACTACTGTTATGAAAACATTTTCCTTTGCAATGTTAAATTATGGTTTGATTAGTGGTTTCTAAGGTCGATAGACTTGAATGTGCATATTTAGTCTATCTTATACTCCCTGGGATTCTGAATCAGTCCTAAATCGTCTGGGAGGTAGGTTATCCAGGTTGCAGTGATTAGTCCCAACTATTCCTAAAACATATCTAATAACCTATAAAGATTATTAACCCTCTCGGAAAGAGTTCCTATGCTTTTTAAGTATATTAAGTGATAAGGTGCAGTGACCAGTTAGTTCCTACACTAGGTAAGGAGTGACCGGTTAGTTCCTACACTAGGTAAGGAGTTAGTGATCCTCCCTAGTACCCATTGGATCCCATATTGACTAGATAATCTAATAATGGGGCAAGATAGGTCCAAACCCAGGGTTACATGATAGTCAAGGAATATCTAACGAAACCATAATCTAACAGGAAACAATCATAGCAAAAGTAACTACATAACTAGGCCAGCACTTTAAGTGCTTAGCCGCTCATGGTAACGAAAACACAACAAGAAATATAAGAAATCATAGATTGAAAACTCATAATTCTTACAGTATTTGTATTTGAGAGATTAAATACAAAAAGTAAGTAAAGTGTGATCTCCCTTGGACTCCAGGTGGAATTTTTTGAAGGTTGGAAGCCTTTGTCGCCTCTCCAATTGGTTATGGAAGAAGTGATATCGGAATAGCTTGGATGAGGCCTCTATTTATAGGTATCGAACCTGTTACGGCGTAACTTATACACGTGTTACGCCGTAGCCATCATACACGGCATTCCATATTTAACGAATTTGTTATGGCGTAACCAGATATGATGTTACGCTGTAACCTTCAAATAATGTCTATAAGTACGTGATCTTCATTCCATATTTGTGGATCTTCATGGTTACGGCGTAACTGGATATGGTGTTACGTCGTAACTCTAACTTTGACAAGATTTCCTTCTAAATATATGGTTACGGCGTAACTAGATATGGTGTTACGCCGTAACATTCTTCAAATATTTACACTTTGAGTCCTTTTTCCCTTGTTTCTTGTCACTTTCCTGCATTTCACTAGAAAACTACAAAATGATGGAAAATATCTTATTTTCGAGTATTAGTGATTCATTTGCAGGTAATATAGGGGGTAATTTGACACTAAAAAGTATTAAATATTTGATGTTATCAAAAGTGTTTGATATAAATCAAGACGTTTTAACACTTTGAGAGTTTCATTCTTTTGAAATACTCCCACTACACATGTGCATTGAGATTTGAAATTGTTTCGCACATATAGGTACAAGTTGTGCACTTAGGGTCTTAAAGATCACATTCTTCTAGATCACATTTTCTCCCCTTATTTAAATATTAAATCTTTTAATATTTAAAATACCAATTGATTAAAATTTAAGACATGAAAATTTTCATGGGAAGAAAAACTTAACCATAAGATTGCATGAATTAGTGAACATTTTTCTGATTGCTCCTCTTCAACAATATAGTGAGATACCACAGATTTTAAAATTTGACATTAAAAGAAAAACTGATATGACACCACAAATATGTTGAAGACGGAGTGAGATGCCTTTGTAAATAGTGTATATTATGATTTGACATTTGAAATACCACATTTTAATTTCACTGAATATTTTTTGATACATAAAATTAACATTTATGAGATGTACCCAAAATACATTAAAGGCTTTTGCTTTTAAAATCTCCCCCTCAAAAATTGATTCACTTATAAAAATGATATTTTTTTGTACCACAGTTTTGAGAAATTATTTGTGGAATGGAGTGTTGAACACACAATTTTGAAGATACCAAAAATAATATTCTAGTTATTAATAAGATACCGCAAATTGTATTAGCACAAGATTATGACATTTACAATTCTATTTGAAAATTTGTGTTCAACAATTTTGAAAAAACGCATGATAGAAGACTTCTCTTCTATTTTTAGAGTAAGCGCACTGAAACGCACACTTCCCTATGACATTTGAGACCGGGTTACCGTCTGAAGTAACTGTAAGCCATTGTCACAAGCTCAAAACTTTTGAATGTTTTGTATAATAGCTCGAGACCGAGAAAATTGACTTTCTCGTTGACAGGATAAGATATCTTTAAAGATACACTTTCCTTACATTGAGGACCGGGTTAGGCACCAAAATGTACATAAGTCACTTAAGAAATTAGAAATGACATGTTTTAAAGCCCCGTGTCAATGTTAATCAACATTTCTAGGTATGTAAATGTTATCGATTCCAAAAGACATGTCGAGAAGATTCTTTTTGGTATTTTTTGAAATTTTTTTATTTTGTTTTTCTAGATTTTATAGTTTTGTGTTTTCTTTTTGTTGGTTTTATATTTTTATATTTGATTTTTGAATAATTATATACAAGTTTGATGTTTGATATATCAAGCAGTTTCATTTGCTAGAGCCTCCAGTTCTGTTGCAGTCAAACATCACATACCGAGTCGTCTGACGAGATACTTAAACCTATCTTTCAACAGAGCTTTAGTAAATAGGTCAGCTAACTGGTATTTAGTTCCGACAAAGAATAATTATGCATTACCCTTTTCAACATGTTCCTTGATAAAGTGGTATCTGATATCAATGTGCTTCGTACAAGAATGCCGAACTGGATTGTACGAGATGGCTATGGCTGCCTTTGAATCGCAATACATGGGTATTTTGTCAAAGTGAAACCCATAATTTATGAGTTGAGTTCGCATCCATAGAATTTGAGCACAGCACGCAGATAAAGACACATACTCAACTTGTGCTATTGACATTGAAGTACAATCCTACTTCTTGGATGACCATCTAATAAATTTTATTCCACCAGTTGTGCTTTTACGTGTATCGAGACAGCCTGCATGATCCGAATTTGAAAAAGCAGTTAGTTCGAAACTGGTGTCCTTTGGATACCAGAGTCCCATGTGAATGGTATTCTTAAGGTACCGAAAGATTCGTTTAACCTCCTTGAGGTGCTTTTTAGTTGGTCTCGCTTGATAACAAGCACAATAACATGTTGCATGTACAATATCCGGTCTACATGCTATTAAGTACATGAGTGCCCTGACCATGCTACGATATTTTGTTTGGTCAACGAGAGTTCCACTTAAGTCAACATCTAGGGGTTTAGTATCCATTGGTGTACCAATGCTATCACATGAGGTCATACCATGCTTTTTAAGTATCTCTTGAGCATACTTAGCTTGGTTTATAAAGATACCACGTGAGGATTGGTGAATCTGAATTCCTAGAAAGAATTACAGCTCCCTCATCATAGACATTTCAAACTTGCTGTAGATCTTAGCTTAACAGATTCTTGAAACATAATGTCTACTCTCGTTTGAAGATTCTGAGTGTGAAAAGTGTGACGGTCAACAAATTGCATGGTTACGGTTATTTAGAGGAAATTATGGTGCAAAGAGCTAATCAACAATTATACAAGATCAAAGAAGGTGACTTCGTTAATCTACACTTGAATGACATTGAGTACATGCTTCTTCTTGTTGTTCAACACAAGTTATTCCAACTCGGCGGCATAGATATTGTTGATCTGGCGGTGGCTCTGCGTATGTTCAGCAGAAGTCTCATCGTTAAACAAAGGGTCGAGGATGTCCAGATTGGTGTAGAAAGTTACCAAAAGAAGCTCAATATCACCAAGCCCTAGGAAGACTTTCCTATAATTTATGTCAAAGAACTGTACACACCATCATTTGATCCACCAAGAGTTATCTATGAAGACTTGAACAAACGAAAGAGAGTTATGCGGGCTGATGAGCTCTATAAACTCTCAGACAGGACACTCAAGTTAGTTCGTGACGAGCTTCATCACAGAATACTCAATTTTCGCTTGGGATACAACAAAGAGATGTCTAGAAGAAAATGGTCAGTTGCAGACAAGAGGAGGTCAGAACTCATGGTGGAACTCATTGACAAGCAGATGCGGGAAAGACAGATCCTCGGGAATTTGGAAAGATTGGTTGGTGCTCGGGAACTTGAGATGGACTACAGGCTGATGTAGAGGACAGTATGATTTTGTAATACTATGTCTTCTTTCATAACGGGTCAAATCTCATTATCTATCTTGTGAATATGTAATATATGTAGTGTATACTTGTAAAGTAGGCAAATATGTAGTGTTTTAGTACGAATTTTAAAGAATTTTTTAATAAATTCAAAAAATTTCAAATTAACGTACTCAACACTATATAATACCCTCATAAATTGAGAGAGAGCATTTAAAATGTTTCTAATAAGGCTTGCTAATAATCAGAACATTTTTCTCCCCAAACAGTTTTCAAACATATTTGAATCAATTGATATATAAAATATCAAGAGATTTGACATTTTTTATTTAGGGAGAAAATGTGATTAAAGTATAAGACTTATAAATGTGATTTTAATGACTCTAGTGCAGCTTATTCCTCGTATGTGCAAAACACTTTCGAATATCAATGCACATATGCAAGGGGAGCAATTTTAGAAAAGAAAACATCAAGGTACAAACAGTTTTGATTTATATCATCAGTACCTTGATTAAGTTTTTCAAATGGTTTTAAGGTAATGAGAACAATACCCAAAGATCGACAATGTACTTAATTTTATCGAAGTTATAAGGTGGTTATGGTTAGGTATCCATTCCCATGATCCATCCAGAGCTGGAGGGATCTACCCAGGGACATTCCATTAGTTAGAATAGAAGTCCATAGGTGTGATATTGCCAGGGATACATCAAACAAGCTCTACGATAAGTGACTTGTGAGATCCTGCATGGATCAAACTTGTGACAATGGATATCGATTCGGTCTAGCTTATGAATTGACGGATGAATTTTGAAAAAGATAAAACTTTTGGTGTGTTATAAAACCCTTTTACAACTTAACACAAACTGATTTTCCTAAATCAATTTTTAATCTTATGTCCATGGGAAGCCTCACAAGGGTATCTGGACATAGGAAAGTTGAATATGAATTGACGACTTAATCTGGAAGATAGTAACTTACCGATTCACTCTTACCATGTTGTCTGCTTTGAGGCGCTCCGGTAATGAGAACGGCTAGTGCAGCTACGAAACCCTGTCAAGGAGATTCTTTTGAATTATACCTGATCACAGGCAGTATTTATACTGATCCACGGGAAACCATGGTTATTCCAACCATATTTGAAGAAGTGACAAAGACAATTTCGTCCATATATGTTGTGTATCACTAACCCATTCATGCAGGTTTCCCGACGGCAGTAGAAGTTAACCGATGACGAGTCGAATTCATAGCCACATGCTCATACCCGTCCGACATATGTAAAGACTCTATGAAAGCTCAAGTACATGTTTTAAAAGACTTCCGCTACTCTGATATTGCACGTCTTCCTTGAAGTGACGAAGTGTTAAAGTTAAAGAATTTCAAGAAAGATGACTATACAAGCTTTCAAGACAAAGAAAGGCATGAGCATGTCGGTCCGAAGGTCACAAGATCACAAGAAGGCAAAAGATTACAAGATGATGAAAAGAGATGATGGTTTGCTGATGATCTCAAGAAGCTCAAGATCACATACAAGTCAAGCTAAAAGAACAAGCTCAAGCCTAAAGTCAAAAGATCACTACACATTTCAGAAGATAAAGATAAAGACAAAGATACAAGACTACGAGCAAGACGACTAAGCTTAAGTTTTTGTAAAATGGAGTGACCTCCCTTAGGGGGAGATTGTTAGAAATACAAAAAAGTATAGGTCACTCCTAAAATGTATTTCGTAGCTCGTAGTTAATCGTTTGATAAACATTAAGCTAACCGGGCCAAATCCATGGGAAACAAGCCCATAATCGGCCCTTATAAGGACGTATATAAGCCATCTCCATCCCATTGAGAGGGTGTTGGCTCATTTCATAATATTACATTCTCTCTTTTGTTTCTCTCACTAGAAGTGTCTAACCATCTTTCTCTCTCTAGATTTTTTGTTTCATTTTCATAGATTGTTGTGTGATTTTCCATTTCTACATAACATCATTTTATTATTATTATTATTATTATTATTTAGCCACTTTTATTATCTTCTTCAACCGCAAATTTACATAGTGACACCATCAGATTCCGGCAATGTCACCACCACTTTCTTTTGTATAACTCACATTCACCTTGGTTATGGCTTCTAAATTACATATATATGTACATATCTCAAACTTGTAGTGTTTGACTAGAGTCAATGGCTCATAGTCTAGGGAATTTATCTAATTGATGAATGATAAAATAACCAAAAAAATTTAAAATTATTTACTATAATCATTTGGAGCAATTTTTATGAAAAAATAGTTGCAACAAAACTACATCTCCCATATCATATATGTTTGTAGCAATATGGCAACATCTCCTCATGTTGATTTCACCCATTTTCACCATATATCTACCAAAAAATCAATAACCACTAAAAAATAACTAAAAAAACAAAATCCAAGTTTAAAAATGAGTCACTAAAAAACCAAATTTACTTGAAACCCATCAAAAATCACACACCACTAAAAACCCACAAACACGCGCACATACACAGGTCATGATTGGCTACCAAATCTATTCATTGGTGTTGAGGAACGACTGTTGACGGATTCCAGGTATTGAGGTTGTGATGTTATCAATTGTTGATGGGTTTCGCGAGCTATTGAGATGGTGATGGTGATGGTGACGGATTTTATGTAGTGTTGCGAATGCCTCTAATGGTGGCATTGAAAAGTTATAGAGAGAGGAAGTGAGAGTATTTTAGAGAGTGAGAGATGTGGGTGATATGTTAGGAACAAGAAATGTCTTGGTCACTTCTAATATTTACTAGTCAACGCCCATAGTTAGTCAATGTTTAGTTTATAAGCTAATATGGCCCAAAGGCCCATGGAAAACCTTACAAGGCCCATGGCCAACCACCCTTAGAGTATAAATAACCTCTCCATGCCTTGGAGAGCGTGTTGGTTGTTTATTTTCTCACACACATAATATACATTCCATTTCCATTTACTTGCTCTCTCTAAGTTCATTCAACCCACTCTCTCTCTAGTTCTTGCATAAATCAAAGATTACTATTATTCTACAATTGGTATCAAGAGCCATGGAGTGGTGTGTTTAGTTTTTGTGTTTATCTTTGGTTCATGTGTTTTTCTAGCAAAAATCGTCCATTCTTTTATTTTTTTCTTTGTTTTCGAAGCACTTGTGTACACTAAAAGATCATTTACCTTGGTAAAGTTGATCTAGTATCTTTATGATATAGGTGTACATGCTTTGAATCAAGAAAAACATCATTTTTATTACTTTTGTGTTCGAAAACCTTTACAAAGAACAAAATCTGGATTTTAAATTTTTTGGCTTAAAAACCTTAAAGTTTTCATTTTTCTTTTTCCTATATGGTTAGTAACACTAGTTGTACAAGATTTTTTTGCAAAAAACCGATCAAAAAAGTGTCTTTTTGTGTTTTTAAGATTTTGAGTTTCGTCACTGTTGGTACCGAACAACTCTAGTTAGTTACTATCGAACAACTACTATCGAACAACTCCAGTTAGTTACTATCAAACAACTACTATCGAACAACTCTAGTTTGTTAGTATCGAACAACTACTGTCGAACAACTCCTTGCTGTTAGTACCGAACAACTCCTTGCAGTTAGTACCGAACAACTCCTTGCAGTTAGTACCGAACAACTCTAGATTAGTTAGTACCGAACAACTCCTTACAGTTAGTACCAAACAACTCCAGATTAGTTAGTACCGAACAACTCCTTGCAGTTAGTACCGAACAACTCCAGATTAGTTAGTACCAAACAACTCCAAGTAGTTAGTACCGAACAACTCCAAGTAGTTTGTACCGAACAACTCCAAGTAGTTTGTACCGAACAACTCTAAGTAGTTTGTACCGAACAACTGCAAGTAGTTTGTACCGAACAACTCAAGTTTCAAAATTATACGGTCTATTTCTTTGACTTGTAAAATCTCGTGAAACATTAACTTGTTTTTCCTGGTTTTGTCAAGAATTATAAAATCCCGTGTAGTTTTAAGAATTTTCTCAATACTTAAAAGACAACTTAATTAAACACAATTTCTTTCTACCACTGATCGATCATTCGATAATCTTTTTTATACCACTTTATTAATGATGACTCTTGCTGATAAGTCACTTATCTCGGGTGGTGACAATAAACCATCGATGCTTAAAAAATACTTGTATGACTCGTAGAAAAGCATAATGGAACTTTATATGATGAATAGACCTCATGGTAGAATGATTCTTTCTTCTATTGAAAAAGGTCCACTTGTTTGGCCAACAACTACAGTGGATGGTGTAACCAAACCAAAGGAATATACTAAATGTACTCCCGCAGAAACCATTCAAGCTGATTGTGACATCAAAGCAATTAAAATCATTCTACAAGGCTTTCCAACTAAAATTTATGCTCTTGTTAGTCAACATCGTGTAGCCAAGGATATTTGATAGAAAATCAAACTGCTCATGCAAGGAACATCATTAACGAAGCAAGAACGAGAGTGTAAACTGTACGATGAATTTGATAAGTTTACATACAAGAAAGGAGAGTCTTTACACGAGTACTACTTGAGATTCACTATGCTACTCAATGATATGAATATTTACAAGATGCCACTGGAGCAATTTCAAGTCAATACCAAGTTTCTGAATACTCTTCCTGCTGAATGGAGCAAATTCGTTACTGATGTTAAGTTGGTCAAAGATTCTACTAATGTTGATCAGATTCATGCTTACTTGGAACAACATAAACGACATGCAAATGAAGTTTGATTGATACATGAACGCAACTCTGATCCTCTTGCTTTAGTTTCATCTCACCGAATGACATAGTCTCCTTATTAATCTCATCAGCACTCTTACCTGAATTCTCAACATCAACAATTTGTTTCACCATATCAAACTTCACAGTATGGATCACCTTTTGAATTTCAACAATATTCAGTCAATCAATCATCAATACCTCATTCAATCACTTATCCTCCCAACAATAATTAAACCTCAGTTCACCATAATGTTTATTCTCCATCTTCATCCATTCGTCAAATAGAATACTCTCCCATAGTCAACCAACAATCTGAATTTTCCCAATTAGACTCAGGTCTAACTATTCTAGTTTTCAAGCACGGTGATGATCCAATTAATGCTATCAATCATGTGATGTCATTCTTGTCTGATGTAGTCACTTCCTGCTATCCTACTACCAACAACCAGCTGAGGAACTCATCAAACCCAAGACAACAAGCCAACATTAATGATGGAAGAGTAACCGTACAACCAGTTCAGGGGATATAAATTTCTTATGCTGCAAGTACTACAAAAACTTTCACTCCAGGAGTAGGTGGGAGTAACTCGGGGAAACAGAGGATTGTTACTTGTTACAACTGCAAAGGGGACGAACATCTGTCTAAACAATGCACTAAACCAAGAAGGAAATAGGATGATTCATGGTTTAAAGATAAAGTGTTATTGGTTCAAGCTCAAGAAAGTGGACAAATTCTACATGAAGAGAAACTCGTATTTTTGGCAGATCTAGGAATTCCAGAAGCTCAAGCCACTCAGACTGTCATCACTCACAATGCTTCTTATCAAGCTGATGATCTGGATGCATATGACTCTGACTGTGATGAACTCAATTCTGCCAAGGTTGCTCTCATGGCGAATTTATCTCATTATGGTTCAGATTCTCTTACTGAGGTTGTCCAAATTGTTCTCTAGTATTTGGACTCAGCCTGCTCCAAGCATATGACCAGAGATCGCTCTCAGCTCACCAATTTCGTCAATAATTTTTTGGGTACAGTCAAATTCAGAAATGATCACATTGCAAAGATATTGGGTTATGGTGATTATCATATTGGGAATGTTATGATATCAAGGGTTTACTACGTGGACAGACTTGGACATAACTTATTATCTGTTGGGCAATTTTGTGATTCAAACTTTGAAGTTGCTTTTCGTCAACACACCTGCTTCATTTGTAATTTAGAAGGTGTTGATCTCTTGATTGGATCTCAAGGCAAAAATCTGTATACTCTATCTCTTGGAGATATGATGGCGTCCTCTCTTGTATGTCTCTTGTCAAAGGCCTCAAAGACTAAGTCCTGGCTATGACACCAACGTCTGTCTCATCTGAACTTTGGTGCAATAAACAATTTAGCTAGACACGGTCTCGTTTGAGGTCTCCCTAAGCTTAAATTTGAAAAGGACCATTTGTGTTCTGCTTGTGCAATGGGTAAAATCAAGAAGAAACCCCACAAACCTAAATTTGAAGACATTAACCAAGAAAAACTCTATCTTTTGCACATGGATCTTTATGGACCAATGCGTGTCGCAAGAGTTAATGGAAAGAAGTACATCCTCGTCATTGTTGATGATTACTCACATTTCACATGGGTTAATTTCTTAAGGTCAAAAGATGAAGCTCCAGATTTCATAATCAAGTTTCTCAAGATGATCTAAGTGCGGCTTAAAGTGACTATCCGAAGAATCAGAATAGATAATGGAACTGAATTTGTTAATCAAACTTTGCGTGAATAATATGAGAAAATTAGCATCTCTCATGAAACATCTGTTGTTCGCTCTCTACAGAAAAATAGTGTCGTTGAAAGACGTAATCATACACTAATTGAAGCTACCCGCACAATGTTGATTTATGCAAAAGCTCCGTTATTCTTATGGGCAGAAGCAGTTGCTATCGCATGTTACACCCAAAATCGTTCCATCGTACGTCTTCGTTATGGCAAAACACCATATGAGCTTTTACATGACAAACCTCCTGACTTATCATTTTTCTATGTATTTGGTGTACTTTGTTATCCGACAAACGATAGCAAGAACTTGGGTAAGTTACAACCGAAAGTTGATATTGGTATTTTCATTGGTTATGCACCCACAAAGAAAGCATTTCAAATTTACAACCGACGTACCAGACGAATCATTGAAAGAATTCATGTAGACTTTGATGAGCTGACTGTAATGGCTTCTGAACACAGCAGTTCTGAACCCTCACTTCATGAAATAACTCCTGCAACAATCAGTTCAGGACTCGTTCCAAACCCTCCTCTTTCAACACAGTTTGTACCACCTTTAAGATCTGACTGGGATATTTTGTTTCAACCACTATTTGATGAATTACACACTCCTCCACCAAATGTTGATCTACCACTCCTCAAGTCATTACTCCAATAGTTGAAGTAGTTGCTCCAGAACCAGCTGATTTAACCGGTTCTCCTTCCTTAACTATTGTTGAGCAAGATGCACCCTCTGCTAGTAATTCTCAATCTACAACCGAAACCTAATCCCCTGTCATCTCTAATGATGTTAAAGAAGACGATCACGACCTTGATGTTGCACACCTGAATAACGATCCATTCTTTGGTATTCCAATCCCTGAACACTATTCTAAAGCATCTTCTTCTTTGGATGTTATTCCTACTGTTGTACACACTACTACTCCCTACTGATAACATGTTAACAAATGGACCAAGGATCATCCCTTAGAAAACATTATCGATGAACTCCAAAGACCTGTTTCCATACGACTACAACTTCATGAATAAGCCTTATTCTGTTACTGTGATGCCTTTCTCACATCAGTTGAACCTAAGAACCGCAAAGACGTATTAACTCAAGCATGCTGGATTAAAGCAATGCAAGAGGAGCTTAACGAATTTGAACGTCTTAAAGTCTGGGAACTCGTTCCTCGTCCTGATAAAGTGATGGTCATTACTTTAAAATGGATCTACAAGTTGAAACTTGATGAATTGGGAGGAATTCTAAAGAACAAGGCTCGATTGGTTGCTCGTGGTTACCGTCAAGAAAAGGGAATTGATTTTGAGGAATCTTTTGCTCTAGTGGCTAGAATTGAAACTATTAGAATATTCCCCGCATTTGTCGGTCACAAGAATATGATCGTCTATCAAATAGACGTGAAGATGGCATTTCTAAATGGTATTCTGCGTGAAGAAGTTTACACAGCCAGCTGGATGGGTTCGTGGATCAAGACAATCTGAATCATGTATACAAGCTTTAGAAGGCTCTTTATGGGTTGAAACAAGCTCCGCGTGCGTGGTACGATCTATTATCGAACTTTCTACTCACTCAAGATTTCTCCAAGGGTACCGTGGATCCCACACTGTTCATTAGAAGACAAGGCAATGACAACATCCTGGTACAAATCTATGTCGATGACATTATCTTTGCTTCTACCACACCTGAACTCTGACATGAATTTTCCAAAATAATATGTTCTAAGTTTAAAATGTCGATGATGGGAAAAATTTCATTCTTTCTTGGATTACAAATTTTTCAGAATCTCAGAGGCATCTTTATAAACAAGTCAAAATATGCTCTTGAATTTTTAAAGAAATATGGTATGGAATCTAGTGACCCCGTGGATACTCCCATCTGGGAGAAATCCAAACTGGATGAAGATCCATAAGGGAAATCCGTGGACCCTACACACTACCGTGGAATGGTCGGCACCCTTATGTATCTTACAGCCAGTAGACCAGACCTAACGTTTGATGTATGCATGTGTGCCCGGTATCAGGCAAAGCCTACTAAAAAGCACCTACATGCTATTAAAAGAATCTTTAAATACCTAAGAGGAACCATTAATAGGGGACTCTGGTATCCAAAGGATTCTTCTATTGATCTAACAGCTTATGCAGACGTTGATCACGTGGGTTGCCAAGATACTAGATGAAGTACTTCTGGCAGTATGTAGTTCTTAGGAGATAGACTTGTAATTTGGTCATCAAAAAGGCAGAAAAGCATTGCAATATCCAATACAGAAGCTGAATACATCGCCCTATCCGGCTGTTGCGCTCAAATCTTATGGATGAGATCACAACTTACCGACTACGGCCTTGGATTCAACAAAATTCCAATGTATTGTGATAATAAAAGCGCTATCGCCTTATGCTGCAACAATGTTCAACACTCCCAATCGAAGCATATTGATATAAGATTCCATTTCATCAAAGAGCAAGTTGAGAACAGAGTAGTAGAGCTTTACTTTGTCAACATGAAGTATCAGCTAGCGGACATCTTCACAAAGGCCCTGTGCAGAGACAGGCATTAATTCAGATCGGACAAGTTGGGAATCGAAAGCTTTTCGCTGAGGACTGAAAAACAGTTGGCAGATGAAGCTGAACAATAGTGGTGGCACCTATTCTGATATCATGTATCATATGTACATATCTTAAAAACCAGAAAAACCAAAAAGATTTTTCATTTTTATAAAAACTTTTATAAAAACAAAATAGAAAATTAAAAAATCAGAAAAATATAAAAAGAGGTTTCACTGGCATGTCTTTGCTAACGTTAGTTTTTAGTTCCCTAGAAATGTCTTTCAATAAAGACACGTAGTCATAAATAAAGTTCGTGCAAAAGTTCAAATGTTTTTCAAAACATGCCAAATGGCTTACTATTATTTCAGATAGTAACCCGCTTTTCATCCTGAGGAAGACATGTCGTCAAAAAGATAGTTGTTCCTAAGAACGGGAATTTATTCTCGGGCATGGTCTACTTAATGACCATGCAATGGCTTGTGTTTACTTTGAAACACAACCTGTGCTTCCGATATTTCCATAAGTGTACGTGTTAGTGCGCTTATGTGTTAAAATAAGAGAAATCTTATTTTTATTGGTAAAAAGTTGTCTTCACAATGAATTAGTATTTTTAGTAATCACAAAAGGATTTTAAAAGACAATTCGACCACTCAAACAATGACAACAACTCTGTAAATAGAAACGGGTCGTTATTTGAGAGGGAGAAAGCGTCATCAAATAATCTTTTAAAACGGTCTTTTAAAATAAGTCACGGAATAAACAGATAAAGTTTTTGATAATGACGGATAACAATTTCAAAGGGAGTTAATGGATTTTAACTACACGAGCTTTAGATGTCATTTGTTTTAAACTTTAGAGACTTATTTGAAATATGAGACCTAGTGAGTATAGGCTTTAAACACCATTCGATCAATATTGACAACACCTCATAGTTGTAAAAGACTTAGGATTGTTTGGAAATAATCAACTAGTTTTAATAGTCTTGAAGTTGATTCTTACGGGATAGATCTAAGCTTATTTATACCTCTAACACGATCTCAAGTATATGTGCGTACAAGGCTTTGCTGATTCTGAGGTGTCGAAACCAGCAAGGGGGAAGGAGTAGATGTATACTTGATAGAGTCTATGGACTTCTTTTGAAGTCGCCTTCTTTAAATTTTAGGCCTTTCTTTGTTTCTTTCAGGTGCACTATTTCAATCACATAGTGGAAGAGACATCTCGTCATTAGTCAATATGCATCATTTGAGTCCCTAGGGGGAAGTGTTGGGAGTATAATTATTTAAAACGTGAGAAGAACTCTTTCTGATTCAATATATGCTTCCTCAAACGGTTAATCACTAAGCTTATTCTTAAAAAAGAGTAGAAATATTTGATAAAAGAGGTACACATAGGTTTGATAAGTATGACTATTCCTTAAGTTAGTCAGTATTCTGCAGAAAGAAATGAGTACATTTAGGACTTAGTTGACTTAGGTGTTATCATTTCGACTACTTAAAAGGAATAATTGTGACATCCGGGACTTAATTGACTTTGGTGTTTCAATTTATATCATAACTATCCTTAAGAGAAAAATGCACTCATCCGGGACTTAATTGACTTTGGTATTGCGGTATCAAATTCCTGAAAGGGTTAAGTATGTACTTCGGATATCTGGGCTTTATACATCAAGACTGCTTGATGCGGCTTCCAAGAAATTTATGTATCTACTCAAGAAAGGATTGCTGGTTTAGGGGGAAGCTAAGACAACATCAACACAGACATCACCAACCACACAAGCTCAAGTTACATATGTATCTAGATCTGTTTCATACTCGAAGTTTGAAGCAAAGACTTTAGTAACTTGGAAAGAAATGTGATGTAATGCGGAAGAGTGCTTGGACAAAGAAAGATCAGATTAACAACTTCTTAAAAGAAAGAAGGTTAATGATAAGCTTAGAAAAGTTCGTTGGTGGGAGATTGTACGAAGGAGACCCACGGCTGCTACAAAGAACCATATGATTCTATCATATGATTTTCTCATCATTCAAGTCAAACCTCATACATAATAATCTTGTGAATATATAAATGTGTAGTGTAGACTTAAAAATTAGGCATATATAGTGTTTGAGTATGAATTTTCAAGAATTTCTTAGTAAATTCAAAAAAAATCAAATTAACATACTCAAACACCATATAATTCCCTCATAATTTGAGGGGGAGCATTAAAATGTTCCTGTTAGATATTATGTAATATTTTGTTCCCGAACGTTTAATCAGTTGATATCCAAAATATCAAGGGATTAACAGTTTGGATAAGGGGAGAAAATGTGATTAAACTGCATCTAATTTGTATTGAAATGTGATTGAATAAAATGGACTCAATGCACTTCACACTTAGCATGTACTACGATTA
>BQNB010114975.1:0-21649 GCA_026074375.1 Tanacetum coccineum
GATATGTTTTTTATAGTGTTAAATTGTTTCACGGTTTGATATTTCTTTTGTAATTTATATAAACTTAACCAGGTTGTCTTAAATTGTAAGTTTATCGAGATAATCGAGACTTGTTTTTTTTCGAACCTATTGATTCTAATATGATGGTGGTTGTTTTTCTTAAAATTCTTGTGAACATATAATTTAGGTGTTTTTTTATTTTATTAACCGAAATCGTAGGCCAAGTGAATGTAATCGACTAATCCTCGATTGAATAAATTAAGTATACAAATCTAATAATGTAACTGTAAATTATTCGTTTTTTCAGTCGTAAATTGTTAAAAGTTGAGGGTATGTTTTGTATTATTTTTTAACCATTTTTGGGCCAGGTTATTTTTTGTGGCTGTTGTTTTGGACTTGAGTTTTTATATTATTGGTCCAAATTGTATTAAATAAGTGAATTACTGGGCCGATTTAAATGGCCCAGTTAAATCCTACTGACCAAACTTCATTTGTAACGTTATATGATATTCAACTACCACTTGTATTAGGATTTTCCCCCAAAGTTCTTTATTTCTGCCGTATTTGTGCACTCGTTTTCGTCTTTCAATATACAATCAAAAGGTTTCTATTTTTCTTTTAAAAATCTTGTTGTTTTGTTTACCGTATCTATTATAGTTAATTTTCTTCGGTTTGTTGTATTTTGCAATTGTATAAATTAGTTAGTTTTTGTTTTTTTTTAATTTTTTCGTTCAGTTTATGTGTATGATATTCAGAGATGTTTAATGTTATGTTGATGATGTTGCATGCTCTAATAATCTCTTTGACCTGAAAGCCCTAATTTTTTGTGAAGGTAGGTTGTGTAATTGAAGTTTATTTATTGTTATTTTTATGGTTGTATAATTGAAGTTTGTGGAGGTTATCTTTGTTAATTATTATAGTGTAGGTTATGTTAATTTTATTTGTTTGTTTTAATGGATGTTGCTATTTTTTTTTGTTGTTGATAGATTAATGTATTATGTTAATAGAATCTGTTTTGATGATCTTTTTCCTGGTTTTATTCTTTTGTTTTTGGACATATGTTTGTAAATTGTGTTTTATTGTTCTTTTTACCTTTGTTTAGAACATATTTTGTGGAATGAATGATTGATTGTTTGTCAGTAGTGGTTCTTTTTGGTGCATGTTTGATTGTATGGTCATATTAGAAAGTACTTCTAAATTTCTGTGTTCGTCTTTTGTTTATCTTATGTAGCTTCAAAAGGTTTTTTCATATTTTGGTTTTTCTTTCTTTAGGCTTTAAGATTTGAAGCCTTTGGTGTTTTTTAAATCACTTAATATTCTATGTAAACTATTAAGCCTATTGTACTTCAAACGATTAGTAACCAACCAATGATCCTGTTAAGCCTAATATTTGAAATCAAACAACACCCAAGTATTACAAGGGAGTGAAGTCTTAAGAACTCCTATCATTTTGCTTTGTTATCTCTTATTGTATAATTTTTATATCAACTACTCGGTTACTACATTTTCTCCAAGAATCTGGTGTTGTTTTTTTCTTTAGTAAATGAGTTGTGATGTTTGGGGACTTGCTACTAAAGACTTGATAGTTGTGAGGTTTGGTTACCTGTTATTCCGTGGAAGTATGTGGTTTTGTTAATGCGAATAGTAATGCGTGATTTTGTTACTGAACTTGACTCGTCTGTAGGGTAGGCTGTCATTCTTTATCTTTCTCTACTACTATGGTATTGACAACATGGGTCGTCACTAATCTCCCGGTTTGTTTGTGGATGGATTCCTCCATATAAACCATGTAATATCTTCCCTCCTATAAGCGGGGCATTATTACACATGTAATTCCTCATCCCTAGATTTTAAGTTGGACGTCCCAAACGTACTAGTGTTTGTCATCAAGTTGAACTATGTGTAGTGCAATTAAGGTTTGTTAGAGTAAGTTGTCATGTGAATTTTTAGTAGTGTAGTTACACTACTTTCATGTATCATGTAATTGTCCACTATGGTTGTTGGCTAATTTTATTGTGATGATATGTTTGTCTTGTATTTTTTAAAAATAATCTGATTTAGGCCGCCTAATAAGACCAATTAACTGATTAACACCCATATATGTAATGATGTCAAACATTAGCATACTTTATCTATGATTTATACATTGTTAGAAAACACTCCCTGTGGTATAAGCTATTGTTTTTATGTTTTTGTGCTTAAGGACTTATGTACTTAAATAATTCATAGATCTAAATCATTTAAAAAAAACAGAGCTTATACCTCATGGGAGTCTTTGTAAGAATGTTTAAATAGTAGCTAAAGTATGCTAATGTATATGATATATGTGGTCTTTGTTTAGTATATTGCGACTATTTAGTTTGTAGGAGTGAAGTTAAGTATAAGGAGTTATTTGTGTTTAACGAGTTATATTATATATATGTATATATACATACATATATGTATATATACATACATATATGTATATATACATACATATATGTATATATACATACATACATGTATATATACATACATACATATATATATACATACATACATATATATATATACATACATATATATATATGTGTGTGTGTGTGTGTGTGTGTGTGTGTGTGTGTGTATAGTTGTTTTCCTTTTCCTGATTTTGCTTATGATGTATTCATTGTTACTTTGTAGATCAAAAAAAGGCGGATGGTTTGATTGAGTTAATTTGTTTCCTCATTGGTGATTTTGAAAATGAACTCGTAAGATAGTTTGGATGTTTTGTTTCTTTATATTATTATTATGACTTTGTTTTTTTAACTATTATTAAATTGTTGTTTGTGGTGATATAGGTATTGCCATTTAAAGTGTGGCCTTTTAGTTGTTTGTATGATCAAAATTATGTCGATCTGGTTGATGCTAAAGGTGTTGTTCATATGGTGAAAATGAATAGAGATTTGGATCCTTGTGTGTGGATTTTCAATAGGGATAAATGGATTGAGTTTATGTCATCCTTTAAGGATCTTGATCCAGAGATTATGCATTTTGATCTGATCGATCGTAAGAGATTTGTAGTCAACTTTTACACTCAGGATGGTGATGAAGTGGGTTATGGTTTTACAATTTAGCTGTCATGATCCGCGTATGTATCAGGTATATTTGTTGTTTTTTGTTTTTGATGATATTTAATCTTGATTGGTTTTTTAATAGAGATTTTATGGTGTTTTTTTGTTTTTGATTTATATGCAGCCTATTCCCCATTAGATGTTGTTGAATACAAAGCGTTTTCAGAATTGTAAGCGCATTCCCATTGAGTTTAATGGGGTTGTGTCTGATATGGGGATTACTTTCTCTCGTTTTTCTAAACTTAGAAGGCTTGTGGGTGTTGCCTTTACGGGTCCTAAGTGGGAAAGAGTTTGTGAGTCTGGGATGTTTTCTGCTTCAAAAGTGATTGTTATATCTTCTGATGAGTACGGCGGTTCGTTTGTTGGTAAAGTGATTCATGGGTTTGTTTCTGATTCAGATGTTGTGCCGATGAATATTTTTGGGCCAGGTTAGTTTTATATTCTTGGTGGTTTTTGTATTTCTTTAATGAGTTGTAATTTTTTTACTTGTCTGTGTTGACTTAGGTGAATCGTCAAATATGGCTGCAGTTTTCGAAAAGAGCTTCATTATTGAGTTTAGTTCTTGTGCTGACACAAAGGGATACCTGGTAAGGTTTTTGTTGTTTTTCTATTTATACAGTAGTATCATGATGTATTGATTTTGACAATAAATTTTATTTGCGGACATGTTTGAAATCTATTTTTATCATTTTTTGCTTCTTATCAGAGTATCCCCGGGTCTTTTTCAGGCGCATAAAATCGTGTGACTGTCGGCGGTGTGGTTAATAGCTGGATGGGATGAGTTTGTAACTTGTGTGTTAAAATCCATATTGATGGACGGCTTAAAACAGAGAAAAATAAAAAAGTGCAAGTATTGGTGAGATTTGTCGTTTGAAGGATGTTTTGGAGCTGAATGTTGGTGATAGGATACGTTTTCGTCTGGTGTTTGGTAATCTTACTTCAGATGAACCTCTGTTCTTTGATGTCTGCAAGGTTGTTTAGTTTTTGCTTAAGTATGTTTTTAGTTAAGCTGTTTAAATGGTAGTGTTGTTGTGAATTTGGGTAATCAGGGTTGTAGCTTTTGGCAGGTATTTGGTATGTAAGTTAATTTAAAACTTGAAGTCTGGTATTTTGGTAACGGCAGAAGTTGTTATTTTGTTTTGGTTTAAAAACCTGCAACAACTTCTCTCTGTTTAGATCTGGATCAATTGTGTTAATATTATTTTACCAGTGTTGGAAACATTTGCAACGTTGGCTTGTGGATATGTACTTGCGTATTATGGCTTTGGTCTTACAGTTTTTTTTGTTGCTTGTGAGGATATCTGGTTGTTTTTTTACCCTGACTTGAAATGACTTATGATTTCGACATTAAGCTTATAATCCTGAAAGTGATCTAGAACGTGCAGGCCTTTAGTATTGCTCTTTATGTTTGTAAATAGTAGCTCAGGTGTGTGGTTAGTTATAACCAAGTGATTGTTTTTGTTCTTGACTTTGTGTTTGTGTGTGTGCGATTATCCCAACAGTTGTTTTGCATATTGAAACCCACTGGGTTAGTCACAATGGATTTTTTTTGTTAACTGTTTTGTATTTAGTTTGCTTTTTTACAATGGGTCATATTTTGTGGTTGTGTAATTATGACGGGTCAATTTGCATATTGAATGTAATATATATGAGTATAATGTTTTTAATTATTATTTTGTTTACCAACTGTTTGGACTGTGAGTTGAAAGCTAATCAGGTGGTATCAATTTACAAATGCAGAAGCTAAGGACAGTTTTAGTACCCATTTTTTGAAAAGTTATCTGGAGACCTTATGACTGGTTGTTAAAAGATGTTGCCGAAGCTCTTGCAGGTACTAATTACTTTTCCTTATTTTTTATTTTGTTGTCTTCATTAGTTTTAATTGTCATTCACTTTGTTTATGTAGTTTATAATTAGTTTAACAGTACATGATTGTTGAAAAGCAATACATTATATATTTATTTATATTAATCGTAATTAAAGCTACAAAGTTGTAGGCTTTTGCTGCAGTGTATATTAAACTGACTTTTAAACCTGTGTTAAATTACAATATGAGATAAATATGTTCAACATGATTTAATAAAAAAATAAAATTGCAATAACGTTGTTGGTAGTATAAGAAAAATCAACATTGGTATCTGTATTTAGTAAGGTGAATGGACCGATTAAATGCGACATAAGACTTCTTTGTAGACGACATTTGTTGTTTTGTTTGTGTAGTTTCCTTCTTTGTCCAAGCACAAAACCTTCAATCCTTGTTTGTTTTTGACTCTTGATAGCACCACATACAGCAGCCCGTGTGCGAATACCGACTTTGGTAAAAACAACCCCACCTGTGATAGTGTTTGTCTTTGGCTTTTATTTATCGTCATACCAAAACAAATTTGGATTCGGAATTGTCTTCTGTTTAATTTGAACGGCATCTTTGTTTCTGTTGGAGTAATTACCATACGTGGAATTGCGCAAATTTTGCCTACATTTCCGTCCGAGATGATTTTCGCTTCGATTACATTTATTCCCATCCTTAACACTTGTAGCCTGGTTTCATTACATAGTCCTGCTTTTGATCAATGTTTCTCATTAACATTACCGGTGTGCCGATTTTTAGCTTTATAGCATGCTTTGGAAGTCCAGGCATCTTTATACCGTTAAGGAAATCTGTCGTGTAAATTGATTCATCGAAGTTTATATCGTAATCGACCAATGAAACAGAGTCTGATGATTCGTATAGTGTCTCATCCCCTGGAATTAAACCCATCATACGTTCGTTAATCATATCCACAACTTCATGTGTTGGCGCTAGAATGGCCCTTTCTTGAAAGAATGTTGGGTTCCATAGGTTTTGCACCAGCTGGGGGTATGTTTGATCAATTATTGATCCTACGTAATCATCAGACTCTGGAATCAACATTTCATCTGGAAATACAATAGTTGATTCGCCTTCATTTTTTGAATCAATATTTCCATTGCCAATGTTTAATATCCAATTCGCAAAGTCTTCTATTTCTTTTTTTTCTGAGCCTGTTTTTCCAGTTCCCAAACGCATGTTGACCGTTAAGTTTAAGACCGTGCATTTTCCCAAAAATTAGAAGAGTTTATTGTTGCATGTACGACATCATTTCGGCTGGCATTAGGAATTACCGGAAGTATCTGTCGAAAATCCCCCCCAAACAAAACAACTTTGCCGCCAAAAACTTGATTAGATGGTTGGGAGGGTTCTGTCCTGCAGATGTCTCTCAATGTCCTATCAAATGCTTCATAACAATATGATTGTATCATCGGTGCCTCGTCCCATATTATGAGCTTTGCTTGGCGTATCAAATCAGCGAGGTCGCTATCAGCGGGTATATGGCACATTGAATCTTCGAGTATATTAATTAGAATTCCAAACCGAGAATGTGCAGTGCTCTCTCCTTCCAATAAAAGAGCCGCGATACCGCTAGATGCAACGTTTAACACTATATCACCTTGTGACTATAACGCGGCGGACATTGTATAGATCTAGTGTTCTTGCTACTTATTTCTTGATTTGTAATTGTTCTTTTAAATCATTGTTGGTTTCATCTATTTTTCTTTATAGATCTATGTTGTTCATAAAAGATCCATGTGTTTGTGTAAATTTTTACAAAAGAAATGAGTTAATATTTGTCATCTCTTATAAAATGGAAGTAAATATTGTTACCACTTTATGTTATGTTTTATAATATGTTCTTGGTGAGATTGAGAGTTGATGAGAGTTGCAACAATAGAGATTAGGTTGGATTAAGGGTTGTTTTGTGGTGGATTAGTTGTAAATAAAGGTTGGAATAGATTTAGGCACAATATGCGAGTTGGGTTGATTTTTGGTCATATTTCGGGCAAACACAAACTTGCATGTTCCCGAATTAGTTTTGTGGATTTTGAGAGACTTAAAAAATGTTTTCATTAGACATTAAGTTACGTTTTCGAAGAGACTCATTTCGAATAGAAATTTTTTCATTATACTCAACTGTTATAATCGCGACTTAAAACGGCCAAGTTATGTTCAAATGAAACTCGAAACATTTTTCGGCGAAAATGGAAAATGTAATGACCAGATCAGCAGCAAAAAACGGGCGTTCGAGCACTTCGGGTCCGAACGGCCTATTATAAAACACCGAAAGTTGTCCGGAATGAGTTTATTACTACAACGTTGGCAACAACGCTTAGCCTAAAAAAGTCGAAAAGTAAAAAATAAAAAATTGAGAGACATTTTTCACCACAAATCGGCGGAATGTGATTTATCCCAAAAAAAGCTTAATCCATTTTTCAATTATAAGCATTCCAATAAGCAAAATAAAGATGAAAAGAGTTAAGGAAAGTGAAAGCTTATTAGAGAGAAAAAAGAGGTGGAAGATTAACAAAACACACCAAAAGTGATGAAATGGTAACCAAACACCATCTCCATGTGTGGGAGAGGGTATATTTATCACCCTTGAGCCATAAGTGGCTTGTGGGCTTTTCTACTTGGGCCGGGCTTGGCTAAACTTGGGCTTTGAGCCCGCAACACGGACAATATTAGATTACAAACCAAGCCCGTTGAACCCGACTAGCCTATTACTTAACAAGATAATTAGACTAATAAGACGATAACATTTCTTGCTTCGACTTATATAAAATTTAAGGCTAACATCTCCCCATTGTGTCTGATGGGTTCTCTTTCTTTCAAACTCCTACGTACTACCGATGACGTTGAAGATATGACTTTGGAACCGGTTTTTTTTTTTTTTTTTTTATGGGGCCTTTGCCTTGTTTGGGTCTTGTCTTGTTTGTAATGGCTTTGTTCATTCTAGCTTCAGTTGATTATTGGTCTTGAGCCTTTATCTTTTGACTTTGAGTTCTTGAGATCGTTATCTTGCATCATCTCCTTGACTTGAATTATCTTGATTTGATTTCTTGATAAACTTGTGCTCTTGACAAACATTGCTCATAACTTGTTTCTTTTGTTTGACATATATGATTATAGTCTAACAATTCCCCAAATTGAATGATTCTTTATTTGACTTTGCAGGCTCTTTGATGATGGGGAATATTAGAATCAACTATTCTTGAAGTTGTATGATTGACTTTGAGAGCTTGAGTATGAGCATGTGGTTTATGAATCCGACTTCGCTGGAATGAGGCTGCAACACCGTCGTCTTATCCTGAAATAAAACAGTTAGCAATAAAAGATGAATATGGCTTTGTCATTCATCTTGACTTTGGTTGCATTAACCTCTGGTTTCCCGTTTTATAGTTATAAATACTATACTATGTGATCAGGTAGATTCATAGGAATCTACTTGACAGGGTTTCAGCTCTAAAGAGTAGGATCTTCTAACACAGATGTATTTGATTCACCCAATGCTTGCTAGTCTCTCATTCCCGGGATCGTCTCAAAGCAGACACAAAACACGGTTACCCAAAGAGTTGTATCAGATAGTTACTTTCTTTCTGATTAGATCGTCAATTCATTTATGGACCAAAATTGATATCCAGTTATCACAAGCTTGATTCATATAGAATCTTGCAAGTCACCTACCAAGAGCTTGTTTGATGTTGGCCTTCAAGCCAGGATTACATCTTTCACTGTGAATACTTTAAGTAGCACTCGGATGTTCTGGCAAATCTCAAGGATAATGCCGATAGGACTCTGTATTACACTTGTGAACTTTATGATGTTCAACAAGGTGTTATTTTTGAATTGGGTTTTGTCCTTTTAATTTTTTTTAAAAAAATTGGGGGGGAAAGATTTATACATTGATCATCTTGCCTGGCTCTAGACTAGATTTTGTGCACTTTGGTTTTAGTAGTCGGAAGGCTGGAGCAGAATGCCACCTATTTAATTTCAACTATCTCGGTGTGGATGTCAATGAAACCGTGTGTATCTCCGTGCAAATGAGACAAGTTTCTTTTGAGCGAATAAACCGAATGGCTGGGATGGGTTGTGCCATTGCATCACTGGGTCCAATGATGTCGTCTTCATTATCATCAATCATTCATTGTGATTTTGTAGATTATGTATTGACCCGGTTTCTAACTATGGTGTAAGGAGGGCTTCTATTCTTTTCACCTTTATCCATACTTTTTCTTTTTTCATTCTTCAACCCTTTCAATGTTTACCAAGACGATATTACTAACACCTTGTTGTGGTTGTTTCAGTGTTAGCTCAATTCTTAGTACTGCATTTTTCCTTATTACACAATTTATTCTCCAATCATACCTAAGGAATGTATTTCTAACTATGGGTGTCCTTGGTAGATCCCCCTCCCGGTTCTGTTGGATCGTAGGACTTATACCTAACCTAACCACCTTATGACTTCAGAATCGTCGCGTGAAATTAATAGGTTGTTGGTATGAGATTAGAACCATAAAAAACCATTTCGACATTTTTATTTTCAATTTACTTCCCCCGACTCATGTGCTCGAGATTCGAAATTGTTTAGCAATGGAGGACAGAGTTGCACTTAGTGTCTTAAAGTTCACTTTCTCCTATATCATATTTTAATTACAATTTTCTCTTCCTTATTTTTAAATAATAAACCCATTTAGTATTTGTTGAAATACCAATTGATTAATAATTTGACATGAAAAATTTCAATGGGAGAAAAATTTATACCCATCATATTGTAGAATTCAAGATTCAAAGCTCCCTTCATCTGTATATGGGGATACCAATATTTATTAAAATTTTGACACTTGGAATGAACTATTGATTTGACCCACAAATGTTGAAGACGGAGTGATGATGCCTTAGTGACAGTGGATTTTAATAATTGACATTATAATTTTCACATTTTAATTTCACAAGAATGTGTTCTGGATACATAAAATTGACTTTTATGAGAAGTATCCGTCACATTAAGTCTTTGTTTTAAAAAGCTCCCCTCAGAAATTGATTCACATTAATAATGAATTTCTGACGAACAACAATTCTGTGAATATTATCGAGGAAGGGGAGTGTTGAACCACATTTTAAAAAAAATTACCACTTTTATGGAAATAATGACCACAAATTATATTGTAGACAATTTTGACATTGAATGTCTTTTTGAAAAATTGTGTGTTCAATGATATTTAAAAACATGATAGGAAGACTTATTTCTATTAGAGTAAGTGCACGTGAGGCGTACACTTTTCCTATTACATTCTGAAGACCGTGGTTATCATGAATTGTACATAAGTACATGAGAAAAATTTAGAAAATGACATGTTTTGAAAGCATTTGAAACTCTCGCTCGAACATCTTTTTACCACGCCGTGTCGATGTTAATCAACATTTCTAAAGTATCGTAAATGTTATCGATTCCAGAGAAATGTCGAGAGATTAATTTTTGGTATTTTTGAAAAATTTTCTGTTTTTGTATTTTGTTTTTTCTAGAGTTTTTATATTTTTCGATTTTCTTTTTGTTGGTTTTATATTTTGTATTTTCTTTTTTATAAAATATTTTTAAAACAAATAATGAGAGATAAAAGAAAAAAAATATATATTTTCAGTCAAAAGTTTCCATTAGCAGTGACAGATTGTTGCTAGAGATGAAGTAGATGAAGTTGAATCAGGATTTGTTGACGTTTATCGGATGAATCAGCAGTAGTAGTAACTGCGGAAGACTTTAAAACACTTGTTTTTCTCCATTGTGATATTCGTCGAACAAAAGGGATACCGTATAGCAATCCAATCAATTTTGGACGGTTGTTACTGTCTCAGCTGCTTGATGAACTTCTGTTGACATTGTGGTTCGAGGCTTGAACCGTTTTGTTCAAACGTCATTTGACATTGAGGTTTGAGGCTTGATCTGTTGTGATCAAACGTCATTACTCTTGTTCTTGTGCATTAGGTTAGAATTCCTTGAAGCCCTGGTTTATGAGATATCAGTCTTTTTAGCAACCAAACTCTGAGTTCTTCCTTTTTAGGATTGAAAGATGTACCTGCACTTAAGTTAGAAGTACCTGCACTGACATCAAGTAACTCACCAAAAATTTTCTTCCTCCTCCCTTGTGTCACCTAGCTCACGGCACACACCCACCAACATACACCATCCATAACTTTTGATTTCTAGCAAGATCCAAGTATTCTAAGTTCATTCTTAGTTATATCTAAGGTAGATCCAAGTGTTGGTTGGTTATTTTTTAAAGATTTCAAGAATTATAAAACTAGGGTTTTCAAGTATTATTTGGGGTTTTTATAGATCTATAGTTTGTGGGTATAGATCTAGTGTTCTTGCTACTTACTCTTCTTGATTTGTAAGTGTTCTTTAAATCTTTGTGGTTTCATCTATGTTCTTTATAGATCTATGTTGTTAATAAAAGATCCATGTGTTTGTGTAAACTTTACAAAAGAAATAAGTTAATATATGTCATCTTTTATAAAAGTTGTGTAGTGCATCGATTTTGGCATTGCCCGAAGGAAGTGAAAACTTCGTAGTATATTGTGATGCTTCTCATAAGGGATTAGGTGCAGTGTTGATGCAGAAAGAGAAAGTTATAGCTTATGCTTCCCGACAGCTAAAAATCCATTGGAAGAAGAACTACATGACACATGATTTGGAATTGGGAGCTGTGGTGTTCGCTCCAAGATGTGGAGACGAATACGCTTTACGGTATCAAAGTGCGTTGTGTACATGGATGCATAATAGTTTGCAAACATTATTCTTGTATCAAAAAGATTGAATATGAGAACGTTAGGTGGTTAAAATTGTTAAGTGACTAAGATGCGAGTTACGGCTACACCCGGGAGACGAATGAGGTGGCCTGATGCGTTAAGCCGAAGAGTAGACCTAGTCACTGCGACGTTCGAGCCTTGGTTATGAACAATCGGTTTGGAATATCCCTTTGCGCGGATCTTGATTATGCTCAGGTTTGAGGCGTGAAAAGAAGGAATTTGAAACAGTGGTATTTGCATGGCATGAGTAAGAACCCGGAGCCACGTGCAGAATGGAACGTTTTTATTTTGTCTTTGCCGTTTTGTGTTTGGAGAATACGAAGATGGATTACCACGGTTTGGTGATTGAGAGCTTTGATTATGCACGTTCGGTCGCATTAAGTAAAGTATTCGATCATCCTGGATAGGACAAAATGTATCAAGATTTGAAGAAGCTTGTACTGGTGGATCCAACATGAAAGCAAAAATTGCCACATATGTGAGAAAGTGTGTATGACTTGCGCAAAGGTTTAAAGCGGAATACCAGAAACCGTCCCTGGTCTCTTGGTACAACAAAAATCCCTAAATGGAAATGGGAAAACATAACTATGGACTTCGTTGACAATGTTACCAAAAATGGCAAGTGGGCAAGATTTGATTTTGGGTTATAGTCGATCGACTCACTAATATTGCTCATTTCTACCTGCAAAGGAGAAGACTTAATGGAGAAATTGACCAGGCAATACTTGAAAGAAGTAGATTTTTCAGGAGAAAGGAGTGCCTCGTTTCGATCATCTTTGAATCGCGATGGTAGGTTCGTGTCCCAATTTGGCAATCTCTTCAAGAAGCTTTGGAACTCAATTAGATTGGAGTATGACATATCACCCCAACTGATGGTCAAATTTGAGAGGGATATCCAAACATTAGAAGGACATGCTTAACCTGAGCATGTGTTGATAGATTTCGGAAGGGAATGGGCAGATATTTACCCTTATAGAATTCTCCTACAATAAAGCTTATCATACAAGTATTAAGCGGACACCTTTGAGGCGTTGTATGGTCGCAAATGCCGATCACCTGTCTGTTCGGGCTGAGGTGGGAGCGCTCAGCTTTACTGTTAGGACAGAAATTTGTTCGTGAGACAACGAGAAAGATTATTAAATCAAGCATCGTCTACAGCTTCACGTGATCGACAAAAGAATGCTATGCGGTAACGAGACGTAAGCCATTAGAGTTTAGGTTGGGGATAAGGGTTATGTTGAAAGTAATCGCCCTGGGAAATGTGTATTACATTTTCGGCAAACGGGGAAAGCTGACCCTCGTTTATATATTAGACCTTTTAAATTCTCGCCCAAGGTTGGGAAACGGTTGCATTATCGCTAGCATTACCAGAGAAACTAAGCCATGTTCATAGTCATTTCACGTCTCGAACCTTATAGAAGTGCTTATCGATGAACCGCTCGCGATTCTTTGGACAAAATCCACATTGATGGAAAAGCCGAATTCATTGAAAGAACCGGTTGAGATTATGGACCGCGATGTCAAGGTTTGAAGCAAAGTCGCATTCCATATCGTGAAGGTCCGTTGGATTTCTTAGAAGAGGTCCGAGTATACCTGGAACGCGTATCTGAAAGACCAAATGCAGAAGATGTCCCTCATCTGTTCGCTAACCTGTATCCGCATCTCAAGCTACGTCTAAGCTTTGAGTACAAAGTCTCTAACGGGTGAAAGGATGTCACACCCGTATGAATTTCCGGGTTAGTATTCCGGACCACTCCGGTCATCTACTTTAAATATTATTCGTTTACAGTTTTTAAATCTGATAGTTTACTGAGGAACTAAACTCGCGTAAAAAAACTGAGAAAGAAACGTTCATCGGGACGCGTTTCGGCATCGATTATGAATTAATTAGGCATTATATGTGTTATATTATGCTTTCCTGAGTGTTGAAGTGTTTCGTGATTTTTAATCACTTTCGAATATTAATTTTAGGGTTTTATCCTTTAAATGACGTTTTTCGCGGTTTTTGACCAAACGAAACCCGAAAACTCGAAATCTTTCGTGTGGTAACTCAAGTATGATAAATTATTTACCCTAAGCCTAAAAATTTCGATCACCTCTTTTCCTAGCCAAATGTGGCGCCTCTAAACTACACAACAAGTATACTTGAACTCTAAATTAAGATTTGGCATCTTATTTTGAAAGTCTCCACCCATGTGTGCATGGAAGATGAGGAATAATGATTATGAATGAGTATTCTCAATGACATATCACTAGTATGGACCCATGTTTTACTTACACACTTTATAACTTTGACTAGCAAACTTTGAACCATATCCATCTTGAGTGAACCTAGGCTAGAAAAATTGAACCATATGGTCTTGTGACCCAAGCTTTGGCCGAACCACCCAACACACACACTCTTGGTGTGTGTTGGTCACTTACACCACGTGAACCTTAAAACCCTTGCCTTTGGGAACTATATATACACTCCTCACTTATCTCACAACTTAGGGTTCGTATTCATTTGCAAGACACAACAAAAAATCTCATCTATCTTTCTCCTCTTCCTTGTCAACAAACACACAACCACCACCATAAACCACCATAATTTTGATTTTAGCAAGATCCAGTATTCTAAGCTCATTTCTAAGGTTATCTAAGGTAGTTCAAGTTGTTAGTTGGTTGTTTTTCAAGGTTTTCAAGAATTATAAAATTAGGGTTTTCAGATTATTTGGGGTTTTTATAGATCTATAGGTTTGTGGGTATCGAGATCTAATGTCTTGCTACTTGCTATTCTTGATTTGTAATTGTTCTTTAAATCCTTTGTGGTTTCATCTATTCTTTGTTCTTATAGATCTATGTTGTTCATAAAAGATCCCATGTGTTTGTGTAAATTTTACAAAAGAAATAAGTTAATATTTGTCATCTTTATAAAATGAAAGTAAAACATTGTTACTCTTTATGTCTATATTTTACATTAAGTTTTTGGTGAGATTGAGAGTTGATGAGGTTGCAACAAAGAGATTAGTTGATTAAGGTTTAGTTTTGTGGTGGATTAGTTGTAAATAAAAAGGTTGAACTAGAATAGCGCACTAAATATGCGAGTTTGGGTTGATTTTTGGTATATTTCGCAAAACAACTTGCTGTTAACGAATTAGTTTGGTGGTTTTGACGGCGACTGTAAAATGTTTTCTTTAGGCGTAATTTAAAAGTAGTTTTCGAAGAGCTCATTAGAATGATTATTTTTCCTATATCACACTTTAAATCGGTCTTTATAAACGGCAAGGTATGTCAAATGAAACTCGAAACATTTTTCGCGAAAATAGAAATAGTATATGACCAGATCAGCAGCTAAACGGGCGATCGGAGCCCTTCGTGTCCGTAATCGGCTTACAGCTCTATGTATAAAACACGAAAGTTGTCCGGAATGAGTTCTTTACTTAACGTGGCAACCGCTTAACCTAAAAGTCAAAAATGAGCTCGCTCACGTTTACACAAATCGGAAAAAATAGATTTTTAAGAAATACTCTAAATAATGTTGCTGATTGGAATAATAAAAGGGGGTTTCGGGCACTTTCGGACGATTTTGGATGTTTTAAATGCAAGCGAAACATATAGGAATGTTAAGTAATTAGTTAGAACAACTAGAAATGTCATGAAAGGCTATTTGAGGTGACGACCTTAATAAAAAGTAGGATTATTAAAAATGGTACGAATTGGACATTTAGGCGATTTAAACATAAGGATTAGGCGGTTTAGAATTGTTTAAGCGATTTGTAAAATATGGAAACTTAAGAAAATAGGGGACGCTATTAACGTTTTGAAACTAAAAAGTTTCCTAAAAAGGAAAGTATCTAAAAATAGTAACTTTTTGCGAGTGTCGGGATTTAACTAAGACATGGTAAAGTTTCAAAGTCTTTTATTACTAAAACGCAAACACACTTGGATGCTTTAAATGATGAACATGGATGCTTTACTTGTTTCTTTGACGAATGCTAAGTCATACCCATATTTACTCTAGGTCGCGGCTAGACCTCCTTATATCTTCATCATTTGTTGTGGTTATCGCTTACCCTTGCTAAGGTGAGTTCATAGCCCCACATTTTTACTGATTTACAAACGCTTTATACTATGGGGTGAGAAACATTGTTTGCTTTTAAATTGGACACAAGTTCTTTACGCGAGTTTTACTTGTTTATGTGTTGCCTAAGTTGCTTACAAACCTACTACTGCCCAACTTATCATGAACTGTTAGTTTCTCGACCGGAGGACCGGTTGAGGGAGCGCGAGTGAATAGATAGATCTATTGGGACTAATTATCCCTATCCGCTTTGGTTCCACTTAACGAAGAACAAACGGATATATGTCATGTCGATTGTACATTATGGTGGTCTTTGGTTTGGGACACCGGTTTAGGGCAGGAATACTATGCAACAGGATGTAGCATGCCCTGTTGATTAATTAGCTTCAGTGTCATGAGCTTAGTGCAACAGTAAATACTTTTATGTGATGTTGTATTCGTTATAGTAGTCACATACGTTTTGAAATCTTGTGGTCCACTCTTGTATTAACTTAAACCTATGAATTCACCAACATTATGTTGACGTTTTAAACATGTTTTCTCAGGTGCTTAGCTTGGATTGATTCTTGATGCTATGTGGAGTCTATGTGCTATGTGACTTCGCTAATTTCAAGACTTAGCTATTATTTACTCGTTGTCATTATTAAAACTTTGTTATGCTTCCGCTACTTTTAACTTAATTATTATGGGCCGTAAAACTTAAATCTATTTTAGTTTATGCAACGGGTAAACTTTTTCAAACGTCCATGATTAGTGGTCGTTCTTTATTGCTTTGTGATCGGATTGTTATGACTGACGTCTGTCCTAGGACACTTCTTCCGATCTTGGCCCCGTTTGGGGGTATGTGAAAGATTGGTTAATACAGAGCCAAGGTTATTAGAGAAACCAGGTAGTTATACTAGGTCTGGTCTATAACCAGTATGTGATCCTATGTGCCTCTATTTGTGCTTACTTGTTGTCTATCCTTGCTGCATACATATATATGAGATTTCTATATATACGTAAGAGTTATTAATATTGCCATTTTACCTTGACTTCCATTTTTAGCATTTACTTATGCCTTGCATGGTTTCATATAAAAGGGGATTTATACAAAAACCTTTTTGCTTGTGCATTTATGGGCAGCTTAGCTATCATATTTCTTCTGATTCTTCGGATGAGAGTGGGGATCACCGGCCCTCTCGAGTTATTCTTTTTGGTGATATCCCTACTGTTATTCCTTCTACTTTAGTGGTTGCTCCAGAGACTTCTACTATTGCTCCTGTTATTTCATCTGCCGCTCCTGTGGTTGAGACGACTCTTGTCGCTTCACCCACTGGATTGTGTGGCTTGGTTCCTTATACGAGTTTCGTTATCTTGATTCACAGATGGAGATTGACTTCACCAGAGCACATTTCCTGCTACCCAGCGATTTCACCATTCATATGCACCGATTCTTTGAGGCTCATGCTCTTCTGATAGTCCACCACTACAGGACCCTTATGTTGTACCATTGGCTCGTTTGGGGGACGGGGGTAACAGCACGTCCATCATCATCACATGAGTTTCCTATTGCTCCTGTTATTACTGGCTCCTCAGGGATTTGTCGACGGTCAGCGACTCTTATCCGACCCGGGGAGGCTATTCCTTTTGGTCGACCTTACCACACCCATCTTAACAGGCCGCGTAAGTTGTTGACTGCAAGGAAGAGAGTTGGACCCTTACCAGCTCGCATATTAGCATCGAGGCATGCATCACCTCGCTCTCTAGATCATCACTTATCTTCTTCCAGTTCATCTTCGGATTCTTCGCCAGTTCATTCTTTGGGTTTGGATGCGCCAGATCAGGCTCATTCGGGATCTTCGACTAGAGATTTATCACCCAGATTGTGTTACCCTACGAGGAGAGCACCATGATGTAGTGAGGCATTTCATCATTGGTATGTTGCTCCATTATCTACTTTGTATCCACCGACTACATCTGAGTCATCATCAGGAGATTCATCAGAGAGACCCATGCATTCATCTCCACATTCTGCAGGACCATCTCGTAAGAGATGTAGATCACCGGTTGATTCAGTATCATTATCCATGCCAGTTACGGGATCATTAGCTCCTACCCGTGCTGATCACTTACCACCTCGTAAGAGGTTCAGAGATTCATATTCATCGGAGGCTAGCTTAGAGGAGGATGCCGAGGTTGGTCTTACAGGGATTGGAGTTGATATGGAGTTAGGTATTGGCGATAGGGATGAGGTTGGAGATCATGTTGGGATTGACCATAGGGATGCCAGGGATGACACAGAGGAGTATGAGGCTGACGCCAGCGCTGGAGATACAGCTGAGGTAGGCATTGACCCTATGATTGCACCGTTAGTTGAGGAGGAGATTGTAGAGCTAGCTGGGGAGGATTCTCCTGACTCATCTGGCACTAGGGATGGCATTGTCAGGTCAGTCGAGGATACGCCGGTTGACTTGGGTGATGCTATGCGTAACTTTTACCATCACATGTCTGAGGTTCGTGTTGATAGTATTGTCGGGATTGAGACTACTCAGAGACGGTTGGAGGCCGATCAATTGATAGCTAGTGGAGACATAGCTAGGATGGATGAGATGATCTATAGCTTGAGGATGGAGAACCTCAAGGTTCGTGCCATGTTGGATATTGAGAGGGATCGTGTGAGCAGCCTTCGTCTTCATATGTCCCTTTCACAGGAGGAGTTTCGTCAGATTCGTAGGGATCGTGATGATGCTCGAGGGAGACTTAGGAGGTTGGAGTCGTATCTTGGGAGGCGTTTTGGCTTTCGTCCATAGTCTAGTTGCACCCTGATCATGTAGGACATTAGGCCAATGGTTAGGTCTAGGTATTAGCAGTAAATAATTGTGGATCATGAACCTATTTTGGATATTGGTTGTAATCGAATTATGCTTTTATTTATGAAATGAAAAGCTTGTTTTGATTCTCTCGCTTATTTATCTATATTGTTATTTATTCTTCCTGGCGAACGTGTTACAATTAAATTTTACTTCATAGCATGTATTAAATTATCATTACCTGATGTTTGTATATTCGTTTCAAAAATCTCACTATGGGTTGTGTATTGTGATGTAGAACAATGACAAACACTCGTTCTGGGATGACCCATGCCGCAATTGAAGAAATGATCGATCAACGTGTGAACGCAGCTCTAGAAGCTCATCAAGTTAACCAAAATCTTGAACTTGGGAATGGGAATAACAATGGAAACGATAATGGAAACGGGAATGGGAATAACAATGGAAACGATAATGGAAACGGGAATGGGAATGACAATGGAAATGGTAATGGAAATGGTAATGGAAATGGAAACAATGGAGGTGACAACGGTGACGGTAATGAGAACCACAATGTGAATGGAAGAGGCGATAGGTTGGTTGCTCGTGAATGTACTTACCAGGACTTCATGAAGTGTCAACCAACAAGTTTTAAAGGAACCGAAGGAGTGGTTGGTCTGATAAGGTGGAGTGAGAAGATGGAGACTGTGTTTCACATCAGCAACTGTCCGGAGAAATATCAAGTGAAGTATGCAACTTGTACCTTACTCGACAGTGCACTAACCTGGTGGAACTCTCACAAGAGAACCATCGGAACTGATGCTGCATACGCTTTGTCATGGAGAGAGCTGATGAAACTGATGACCGAAGTGTATTGCCCGAGAAATGAGATCCAAAAGATGGAAACCGAGTTGTGGAATCTGTCGGTGAAAAACAATGACATCGCTAATTACACTCAGAGGTTCCAGGAACTCACCATGATGTGCACCAAAATGGTTCCCGAGGAGGAAGATCGGGTGGAGAAATTCATTGGAGGTCTTCCCGATAACATCCAAGGAAATGTGATTGCTGCAGAACCTACAAGACTACAAGATGCTGTTCGAATTGCCAACAACTTGATGGATCAAAAGTTGAAGGGTTATGCTGTGAGAAATGCAGAGAACAAGAGAAGATTGGACAACAACTATGGAAACAACCGTGGGCAACAACCACCCCACAAACGACAGAATACTGGAGGACAGAATGTTGCTAGAGCCTATGTGGCTGGTAACAATGAGGAGAGGCAATATGAAGGTACCTTGCCTCTCTGCAACAAGTGTAAGCTTCATCATGTAGGCCCTTGCACCACAAGATGTGGGAAGTGCAATAAGATTGGACATTTGACCAGAAATTGCAGGGTTACCAATCCCACTACCCCCACCCAGAGAGGTCAAATGGTGAATCAGAGGGTTGTGACTTGTTTTGAGTGTGGTGCACAAGGACATTACCGGAAGGATTGCCCCAAGATCAAGAACCAAAACCGTGGAAACAAAGCAAGAGTTCCTGATGCAAGAGGCAGAGCATATGCCCTAGGAGGAGGTGACATAAACCCAGGTTCCAACACTGTCACGGGTACGTTCCTTCTCAACGATCATCATGCTTATATGTTATTTGATTCTGGCGCCGATAGGAGTTTCGTATCAAATACTTTTAGTGCATTGCTAGACATCACACCCTATGCCTTAGACATTAGTTACGCTATCGAACTAGCTGACGGAAGGACTTCAGAAACCAACACTGTGCTTATGGGCTGTACATTAGGATTGTTAGGACATCCATTTAATATCGACCTGATGCCTATAGAGTTGGGTAGGACCTAATGCCTATAGAGTTGGGTAGTTTTGACGTTATCATCGGCATGGATTGGTTAGCAAAGAATCATGCAGTGCGTATTCCTTATGGAAATGAAATTCTGATCGTTCAAGGAGACAAAGGTGCCAAGGAGAAGAAATCAAAGTTGAGCATTATATCATGTGAAAAGGCCCAGAAGTATATAGAGAAAGGTTGTCAACTATTTCTGGCACAGGTTACGGTGAAGGAAAACAAAGACAAGTCGGAGGAGAAGCGACTTGAAGACGTGCCGACTGTACGGGACTTTCCAGAAGTTTTTCCAGAAGACTTACCTGGACTACCACCCACACGACAAGTCGAATTCCAAATTGACTTAGTCCCAGGTGCTGCACCTGTAGCTCGAGCCCCGTATAGGTTAGCACCGTCAGAGATGGAAGAACTGTCTACTCAACTACAAGAACTATCTGACAAGGGATTTATAAGGCCAAGTTCCTCACCCTGGGGAGCTCCGGTTTTGTTTGTCAAAAAGAAAGACGGCTCTTTCCGAATGTGTATCGACTACCGTAAACTTAACAAGCTTACTGTGAAAAATCGATACCCACTTCCGAGAATCGATGACTTGTTTGATCAGTTGCAAGGATCAAGTGTGTACTCAAAGATTAATTTGAGGTCTGGTTACCACCAACTTAGAGTTCATAATGAAGATATCCCAAAGACGGCGTTTAGAACTCGCTATGGTCATTACGAGTTCCAAGTGATGCCATTCGGGTTGACCAACGCGCCGGCAGTGTTCATGGATTTGATGAACCGGGTATGCAGACCATACCTAGATAAATTTGTGATCGTGTTCATCGATGACATCTTGATCTACTCTAAGACCAAGGAAGAACATGATGTACATCTCAGACTAATCTTGGAGTTGCTCAAGAAGGAAGAATTGTACGCCAAGTTCTCAAAGTGTGACTTTTGGCTATCGAAGGTACAATTTCTTGGACACGTGATTGATAGTGAAGGCTGATTCGCGGACGGTATACACTTATATAGCAACCCTAATGCAGATCTCAACCAAATGCCCTTAACCAAGGCAAAAAGGTCAAAATCTACACAAAGAGATTAAATATATAAGTAAGAATCAATGATAAAAAGATTCCGGAAGAGATATTCCCGGGTCGTAGGTCCCAACGAGGCTGCAATTGAAAGTAATCCTGGTTTG
>BQNB010114976.1:0-12771 GCA_026074375.1 Tanacetum coccineum
TGAACTTAGTGCAATAATACCTGTTTTGACTATGGAATACGTACATAGTTACATGTTTTGGACTTCGGAATACGTACTTAGTCCACCGTTACTTCAATCTTGTGGTCTACCTTTTTACTAATAAACCTATGGATTCACTCAACCTTTGTGTTGACCTTTAGCATGTAATTTCAGGTCTCCTAAGGTATGAAGATTGGAGGGGAATTGCGAGGATATCGTAAAGATGGATTCTGTGTTTATCTAAATTCAATGCAACTTTTATTTTCTTTAAAAACTTAAATCGTCTTTTGGAAATGTTGAAGCTTTTGTTTAATTAAGAATGCTTATGACTTTTAAAACATATGGGACCTAATGTATAAATTCTGATATTTTGCTAAGGCATCGAATGAAATCTTATCTTAAAACGTCCATTTATGGTCGTTTCCTATATCTTGTTTGTTGTACTTGACGTAGCACCCCAATGTTACCATTCCGCTGCGTAGTCCGATTTTGGGGGTGTTACAGATGAAGATGATGAGAAGGTCAAAGATGAAACATGTCTTGTAGCTCATGCATCAAGTGAGGTATGTTCCGAATCCTCTTACTTTAGTGATGAAAACTCATCAATTGATGATATAACTTTAGACAATGAATATGATAAATTATGTAAAATGAGTCTAAAGATAATCACTAAAAACAAAAGACTAAAAGCCATTAGAAATAACTTAGAAAATGAGCTTAGAGAAATAAAAGATAAATTATCCATATTCGAGAAAAACAAGGGAGTTGATCTCGAATGTGCAGTGTGTCATGTACTCAAAATTGAGAATGAAAAACTCAAAGATGAATCCACTAGATTAAATAAATTTGAAAAGAGTACACATTGCTTGAATGAAATGCTAAGAAATCAAAACCCCTCCGGTGATAAATTAGGTTTAGGGTTTAATTCATTTGAAGCATCATCTAGTGGAACAAAGGAAATAAAATTTGTAAAAACTCAGAAAAAGGCGTCCTCTGATGGAGGTCCCTTAAATAGGGACGGCCCCATAAACATGGGCGGCCCCCTTAATGTTCAGGCGGCCCCCAAAGTAAATAAGGGACCGCCACCAGAGACACCAATATCTGAGAAAAGTGTTTCTTTTCAAAAATCTATTTTGGGTCCTAGACCAAAACACATAATTGTAAACAAAGTTAAAGTTCCGGTAGCTAGTGACAATGAAGTCAAACAATTTTATAAACCATTGTCAAAACCCGGAGTTGGATTTTCAAAACAAAACTTTAGATCAAAAACTCCACCTCCTAGAAGAGTCAATAATAATTATTCTCGTCCTAAAACACCGCAACCAAGAAGACATGTTGGTCATCAAAACCAACCTCATGGCTTTCCTGTAACTTGGAACAACTTTCCACGACAAAGTTACATGCCATGGGAAATGTGTCTTCCATTCTCACATCCTAACCAATTGCATCAAATGCAAGGGATGTTTGGCACTAACAACTTTGGACCCATGAGATATTGGGGACCAAATGTTTGAGTTATTGTCTTATATAAATAGATATGCCTTGGAGTCGACTTGGAACCCAATGAATGGATCAAGGATAGCGGATGCTCCAAACATATGACGGGTAACCGAAAGCTCTTCTCCACTTACAAGGCATACAATGGAGGTAATGTTTTTGGTAGTAATCTTCGCGGTAACATCATTGGCAAGCTAACGATTCTAATAACTCTCTCAGAAAATAGATATGTAAACATGTAGATAACTTAGGATTTAAATTAGCTAATTATAGGAACAAATAATCGTACAATAAGTGTAAAGTAACTCTTTTCTAAACATGATAGTGAAATCTCTAAGGACGGTAAAAGTACATAGTAGAGTTATAATGAAGAAAGGCTATATGTTATTGAATTATGTAAATAAGCCAAATGATCTAAATTGTCCTAACACAGATTGATGAAAATCCACCTTAGTGGCATAGGAGAATTAGACACGCAAATATGCATCTTATTCATTCGCTGGCCTCTAAGAATTAGTTTTTAGAAACTTACCTAAACTTAAGTTTGATCAACATTTTGTGATGCTGCAAATTACAAAACAACTCCACGCTAGTCATACAAAGCTTATGAATGTATCTCAACGACTAATTGCTTAGAAGAACTTCTCCCATAAGGATCTCTTCGTCCCCATCCGCCGTACAAGTTACGGAGGAAACCGTAACAAAAAACCCTAAGTTCCTAGTAGATGACTGACTCTATGTACACTGGACTAGATTTCTTAAGGATAAAATCAAAAGCTTTCGATCAACTTGAAATATTTAGTAGATAAATCCAACCCCATTAGTTTGTTCAATAGTGATCAATTAGAACCGACCACAGTAAGAAATTAGATAATGAGGTGCAATTGGAGCAGTTTTGCATACCAATGGTATTACACTAAACGTCACCAGGCTCCACGCACTCCTCAATCAAATGGCGTGGTCGAAAGAAAAAATAGGACACTTCAAGAAATGAGTAGGACTATGTTGAATGAGCAATCGTTACCACAAAAGTTTTGGTGTAACGCCGTAGATACTTCAACATACATTCTCAACCAAATTCTCATTAGAGCCATTCCAGGAAAAACACCTTATGAACTCTTAAGAGGTAGAAAAGCTACACTAGATTATTTTAGAATATTTGGAAGCAAATGCTTCATTTTGAACACAAAAGACTACCTTACCAAGTTTGACCTAAAGTCATACGAATGTGTCTTTTTAGGTTATTATCAAAATAGTAAAGCCTATATCATCCTAAACAAACACACTAGGAAAGTCGAAGAATCACTAAACGTGACATTCGATGAAACTCCTCCACCCTCTAAGACATCACCCTTGGTGGATGATGACTTAGATGAAGAAGAAGCAATTAACACCGAAAGGAAAAACTTAGAAAATGACATTATGGATGAAACTTTAGAGGTTGTGAAATAATCAACATTAAAGAATCTAGGAACCACCCATTAGAAAATGTCACATGAAACCTTAACCAAAGAACCCTTAGATCACAAGCCCAAAACCAAAGTAACTTCTTTAGTTTCATATCAACTATAGAACCTAAGAATGTGAATGAAGCATTAGGAGATGAAAGTTGGATAGTCGCCATGCAAGAAGAATTAAATCAATTCGTTGCTAACGACATTTGGGAGTTAGTTCCTCAACCTAGGAATATGACAATCATAGAAACTAAGTGGGCATTTAGAAATAAGTCAGACGAGAATGGTATTGTTTCTCGAAATAAGGCTAGGTTGAAGTTAGCTCCAGGCTAAACAAAACCAACAAAGGGCAGTCGATTATGTGAAAATTATACCCTGTTCTAGACTTGAGTCCATTAGAATATTATTAGCTTATGCTTGTGCCTTAGATTTTAAACTATTCCAAATGGATGTAAAAAGTGCATTCATGAACGGTTTTATCAATGAGGAGGTATACGTGGCGCAACCTCTAGGATTCTTTGATTTTGAAAAACCGGATCATGTTTATAAATTAAAGAAAGCTTTATATAGTCTTAAACAAGCACCCAAAGCTTGGTATGATAGATTAAAAGATTTCCTTATTAAACATGAATATAAAATAGGAATGGTAGATAACACTCTTTTTACTAAGAAGAAAAGTTCAAATCTCATCATTGTTCAAATATATGTCAATGACATTATATTCGGTTCTACTTGTCAAGACATGTGTGATGAATTTTCCAAAATCAAGCATGACGAGTTCGAGATGAGCATGATGGGTAAACTTAACTTCTTCCTTGGATTACAAATAAAACAAATGAAAGATGGTATTTTCTTTAATCAATCTAATAACTAAGAGAAATGCTTTAGAAATTTGTCTAAAGAGTCTAAACCAATGAAAACCCCCATGTCCTCCGGAAACTAAAACTTACGCAAGATGAAGAGTTTGAGTCGGTTATATATACACTGTATCGAGGCAATGAATAGGTAGTTTATTATACCTAACAACAAGTAGGCCCGATATCATGTTTAGTGTAACACCCCCAAATTGGGTCGCAGCGGAATAAGGAGTCCTGGGCGTGTTACCTTCTCTTGATCAATCACACAAGATATATAGAGAACGAACCCAAAAGTCGTTTGGAAATATACATTGGGATTTAACAAAGTATTGTTACATAAAGCCCGAAGCTAACTTGTTAAGCTTGATCAAAATACAAAGAATTTCAGCCCATAACAGATAAACAAAAATGAAATGCGACAAAATCTTTAATCATGAACATCCAATTCAAACCACCAATGTATCCATCCGTACCTTGTGCTTATGTTCCCCTAAAAAACATTGCTTAAAAAACTCAACAATAATGTTGGTGAATTCATAGGTTTGATAAATCATATATTGTAGGACCACAAGATCTCCCAAGTGTATGATAATGCAACAGATGCAGATATCATATAAATGTAATTACGTTGCTCTAAGCTCATGACACTGATGCTTGACATGTATGGATGCCAAATTAATGGCCGTTTGCCCGTTGGTGATGTTCTAACCCTTAACCCGCAACATCCAATATTCGGACATGGCTAAAATACAGTTCGTTGTCGCTAAGTGATAGCAAATCACCCGAAACGGGGTGTCAAACCCAATAGATCTATTCATACATATCGCGCCTCTAAGTTAAACAGTTTCATGATACTGGGCTCCAGATTGGGTTATTGCTACTTAGCAACAATGTAATCAAAAATAAAACTTAACCACTTGTGTCCAGTTGTAAAACATTGCATGTTTTTCACCCCAAAAACTTTGTAAAAACAAAAGCATGTAAAACGTGGGGCTATGAACTCACCTTGAGTTTGATAATCCAAATATCCACAGTAATGCGTCACGTAAAAAGATCGAATGCAACTTAAAATTATCAAAGGATCCGTATAAGTACCGAGTACTTTAATTGATAACATTGAATGTAATCCTATAGATTATATCGTACTATCGTTCGGGCTATCATAATTAAAGAGGTCATGACATGACGTTCGAGGAGTTAGGACACTTTAAATCGTAAATCCAACAACTCGTCGAAACGCCATCCGAAGAGGCCTCATTATGAAACTCCCTAGTAATATAGTACTTTGATAACCACATAATATTCTATATAGCTCAATCACCAACTAATGGTTTTGGTAAAATTGTGTTTAAGAAGTTAAAACGTTTATAATTACCGTTTTAACAAAACTGGCATAACTTTCGTGTTTTAAACCCGATTCTATCGTTTCTTATGTCCATCTTTTCGTATCAAGACGAGTTATCATAAATTGACATTTTTGAATTTCGGACCTACTGGTGAACAGTAAAAATTACTGTTCACATCAGACCTTATATATATTTTTATCGATTTAATTGTCGTAAAACCCGTAAACGTCGTATTTTATTCGTTATAGCTCCGTTTTTAATGATTCTTTCGAGGACGTTCTCGTAATTGAAAGTTCTATATATTTATGAGGTTTACAAAAATATAACATTCTGTCATGAATAGTAACTTTTATAAAAGTATTAAGTGTCGTAAACTCGCGAAATTCATAACTCGTTCGTTATTAATTGATAAAATTACGATTCTTATCATTTTGGAATCCTAAAAATATGTATTATTTGTTAAAAATATTAACCCTTGCTGTTTACAATTTTTATAAAAATGTTTTTATAAAAATTTACTTACGACTTCGTTTATTAACGTATAACTCGTTTTTAACATAACTTTTTCGTTATTAATCCGTTTGACAAGTTTCTTACTTTTTTCGGAATCGTCGTGAAAAGTATTATCTTGTAAAAATATAAAATGGAAATTTAAAAAATATCGAATCTTGGACAGAATGTTTGCTTGAGTTTGTTGAATCCATTTTGATCTATTTCTTTATACTTATTTACTTTTGTATTTTTACCACATGTTCTCATACATCATATATATTATATATCACCTTATCATTAGCACTTACTTGTCCTAATAGTCCCTTATGTTCCAAGTTACCCAACTTAACAATTTCCCATTAACATACTTTAAAACCTAACGCTTAAATAACCTATTTACCCATAATCAATATTTACACACAATAACTTGATACAATATTTTCTCATCCTTTTTAACATGATGTAAGTAATAACACCACATGTATATGAGTGTGTAAAATGATCATTTCAATTATAAAACTTCATTTTCATGAATAAAACCTAAATGGTGATATAAGCTAAATACAATAATCATGTGCATAAAAATGAAAATTATAAAAACATAAAGAAAGTCCAAGTAACCTTATGAGATGATGATGATATATCTATGCTAAAACCCTTATTTAGCCACAAAACCAAAGCTTGCACAAATAATAACCCTTGTTTTCTTAACAAAACCCTAACTTCCTTTTTCTTAAGTAATACTTGGAAAAGCTTAGCCAATGCTTGGGATCACCTTAGAATACCTTATAATGGATGTGTATAAGTGTGTATGGGTTGTATAAAAATTGCTATGGATTTGGTAGAGTGCTTGATAATTGCCGAAGCAATATAGAGATGTGGAGAGAATATTGGAAACTTACTAGTGTTTTTACTTCTATGAATACTTAGCTAGTTACTTGCATGTATATAAGGTATAGATGTAGTCAAAGAACATGTTATGGTCATAGGAATGGGTCTTAGTCTTAGGGATGGTCATGGGTATGGCCCTTAGTCAAAGTATGGTAGGGATGGTGTGCCATTAAAGAGGTATGGTGTTGAGTTAATGAAGTAAGGTGTATATTTGACCAAAATGGATGAGTTTTGATATAATACTTGTACAACTTGCAAGAATTTCGGCACAACATAATATATAGATGATATATTTTGTAATTTTTATGTATTGGGTATAAAAGTGGGTATTTGTTGAAGCGTAGAAAAGTTTTCGTGGTTCCGGGAGTGCCTAAACGCAATTTATCGCGAAACGTATACACTTAACGTATCCGATAAAAAAAATGAACAAAGTTAATAATTATTCTCAAAATAATTATATAACCCTTGATTGATGTAAACATTTAATTGTTTGATGCCCGTTTACATTGAACGCTAATTTTTGGCGTACGCGATTTAACCTATCGCTTATGATTTAAAGTGAACACGTACATTACAAAAAGTACATTGCGGATTTGTTGACGAAAGTCGTCATGACTTGAAAACAAAACACAGGGTGTATAGACTTCCCCCATTAAAACGACCTTTTCTTCTCAAGGCTTACGATGCAGCACTTGACGACGTGCGGTCTTGATGAAGAATGGTGTGTATTTTCTTTTGAACTGGGTTCTTTCACCGCTCCACGTGAAACTCAGGACCTCTCTTGGAGTACCATCGAACTTTGACTAATGAGATCCGACATTTCTTCCGATGAATTCCAACCCGGAAATCGGCTCTGCTAATTAATCCAAAGACCTCAATTCCGGCATACGAATAATACAATCCCAACGCATACCTACTTCAACCGTTAACTTTCCTCTGCCCACTATTTCTACCAGTTTCCTTCAAAAAAAAATGAAGTTTGTCGTTCCCAATTAATCCCATACCAAAACGGAGACGCCTAAAGGTTCGTCGGCATGACAACTCTTCAGGTTTGATACATGAAACGTATTATGAAACTCTGCACAACTCTGGATCTGCGAGTTTATGAGCAAGCTTTAGCGGCTGGAACTAGCAGCGGCAAGGACACGTTTCAATCACTAGCGAATGTGTGTGCAACTCATAGCGGTCTGAAGTGGGATTTGATCTGATTTCTTCACCCCATGTTGTTGATGTGAGCCAGTATAACTCTAGGGAACTGGACGTTCAGCGCATAGCAATTAGTAGACGAGTGAGGACTTAAACCAGACCTATGAGAAGTCTCCACTTTATCCCCGACTTGGAATTCCATTGGTTTACGCTTCAAGTCAGCGTAACTCTTCTGTCGATCACGAGCAGCTTGCATCCTTTGCTTGATCTGGATGATTTTCTCAGTGGTCTCTTGAATTAATTCTGGACCGAGTATTTGAGCTTCTCCAACTTCGTTCCAACAAACAGGTGAACGACACTTTCGACCATAAAGTGCTTCAAATGGTGCGGCCTTAATGCTAGCGTGATAGCTATTGTTATATGAGAACTCGACTAATGGCAAATGGTTAACCCAACCCTTTCCAAAGTCGATTGCACAAGCACGCAGCATATCCTCGAGAGTTTGAATGGTCCTCTCGCTTTGCCCGTCTGTTTGTGGATGGTACGCAGTACTCATATCCAAATTTGTACCTAAAGCACTCTGAAGTGACCTCCAGAAATTTGATGCGAATCTCGGGTCACGATCACAAATGATTGAGACGGGTATCCCATGCCTCGTGACCACCTCCTTTAGGTACAATCTTGCAAGTTTATCCAAAGGATCGGTCTCTCTCATTGGTGTGAAGATTGCAGACTTAGTGAGTCGGTCAACAATCACCCAAATGGTGTCGTAGCCTTGCGACGACTTAGGAAGCTTAGTAACAAAATCCATGGTGATGTTGTCCCACTTCCATTCAGGGATCTTAGGTTGTACCAACAATCCTGATGGCCTTTGATGTTCAGCCTTGACCTTAGCACAGGTCAAACACTTGTTAACATAAGTGGCTATGTCGGCTTTCATGTTGGGCCACCAATATAGTTTCTTCATGTCTTGGTACATTTTGTCGGAACCCGGATGAATAGAGTATTTTGATTTGTGGGACTCGTGCATGATCACAGTCCGCAAATCGCCATAACAAGGTAACCAACTTCTGCCATTTAGGCACAGGGTTCCATCCGCACGTGGTTCCAACTTTTGTTCTCTAATCGCTTCTGGAAATTTAGCGTTTTCAATCAACATTCCCCCAACGTCTTCACTCTTAATGTTCTCTGGTTTTCGCGCTTCAGTCTGAGCATTTAAGATCTGTTTAGGGAGATCCAAGCTAATAGTCATGACTAAGGCTCGGACTCTTAATGGTGGTTCTCGTTCTTTCCTGCTCAAAGCATCAGCAACGACATTTGCTTTCCCCGGGTGATAACGAATATCGCAATCGTAATCACTTAGCAACTCTAACCATCGCGTTGCCTCAGTCAACTCTTATTTGATCTAAAATATGTTTGCAAACTCTTGTGATCGGTGAACACTAGACACTTATCTCCATAAATAATGTCTCCAGATCTTGAGAGCGAACACCACTGCTCCAAGTTCCAAATCATGAGTTGTATAGTTCTTCTCATGAATCTTCAACTGGCGTGATGCATAAGAAATCACTTTTTCTCTCTGCATCAATACAGCACCCAAACCCTTCTTCGAAGCGTCGCAGTATGCGATGAAATCTTCGCTTCCTTCAGGTAATGCAAGGATTGGTGCACTGCACAACTTTTGCTTCAACAGTTGAAAAGCTGCTTCTTGTTTATCGCCCCACTCAAACTTGACCTCTTTGGGTAGCTTGGTCATAGGTTTGGCGATCTTTGAAAACCCTTCAATGAATCTTCGATAGTACCCAGCAAGACCTAAGAATTGACGAATCTCTGTTGGTGACTTAGGAGATGTCCAATCCTTAATGGCTTCATCTGGCTGTATCTACATGATTCTTCACTATCGATCACGTGACCAAGGAAACTGTACCTTAGGAATCAAAATTCACAATTGGAAAACTTAGCATACAACTCCTCATTCTCACAACTCCAATGATTATCCTTCAAATGCTGCTTTGTTTCTTGCTTTTCTTGAAGATCAAAATATCATCAATAAAGACAATTACGAAATTGTCCAGAAAAGGTTTGCACACTCGGTTCATGAGGTTCCATGAACGACACAGCAGTGCGTTTGTCAAACCAAACGAGCAATAACTTGAAAATCGTATGCCATAACGATTTCTAAATGGGCAGTTTTCGGAATGTCATCTCTCGAACCTCAATTGGTGATAACCTGACTTAGTCGATTTTCGAGTGACACTCGACCCTTGATCTGATCAATAAATCATCAATTCTCGAGAGCGATAACGTTCTTCACCGTCAGTTTATCAATTCCGTAATCAATGCACATCCGAAATGATCCCGTCTTTCTTCTTGACAACAAACCGAGCTCCCCATAAATGTGAGAACTGGTCCTTATACAGCCTTTATCGGACAGCTCTTTCAGTTTGCTCAGATAACTCATTCATCTCAGAAAGGCGCTAATCGATAAGGTGCCCGTGCTACAGGGCAGCACCAGGTACCAAAACAATTGGAAATTTCACTTGTCGATATCGGTGAGAAGACCTGGCAAGTCTCAGGAATACTTCAGGAAAGTCTGAACTATTGTACGCTCCTCAAGTCGCTTCTTCCCGACATGTCTTCAACTCTTGTGTAGTGACATGTGTCCAAAAGATAGGAAACCCTTTTCTATGTACTTTTACATTTTAGTGCAAGAATGATGTTTTAATCCGTACACATTTCTCTGTTACTTCCATCACCAAGTATGAATCAAGTTTTATTTTTCCAGGGATGCGAACAATCTCTCGGCACCCGCAATGACCGCAGGTGCTTCGCCAACCAATCCATACCGATTATAGCATCAAAACTACCAAGTTCTACCGGCATTAAGTTTATGTTGAATTGGTGGTTTAGGAAGTTTAATGTGCAACCCTTAAGTATAGTGTTTAGCCCGATTATCCTCCCGTCGGCTAGTTCGACATCATAATAATGATCTAGGGTAGATGGTGTAATGTCAATTTGGGAGCTAAATGTTTGTGACACAAAAAACTTCGATCGCACCTGTATCAAACAAAGATATAAGCATACAGATGTTTTGAATAATCGTACCCGCAACAACTTTGTCGGATTATGCCTCCGCATTTTCCACTACATACACCTTCGCTTGTGCCCTGACATTCTCAGCTTGAATACCCACGGTTGCCTCTGTTATTCATCAGCCTTGACCACTCCTTCTTGTAGAGGCCCTGATCCTTCCGCAACTCAAAACAAGTAGGTTTCTGACCCGATCCGGTGCCCTTCTGGTTGTTAGTGTTGTTGGCATTTCCTGCACTCGTACAGTCACGGGCGATGTGACCATATTTGTTGCATTTATAGCACTTTGGAGCACACGGACCGTCATGGTGGTAATTGCACTTTGAGCATAGGGGTCTAGATCCCCCATATGGTTTCTTATCACCCGATCCAGCAGTGTATGCCCTGCCGGTGTTTTGCCTCTTGTTTTGTTGTTGTTGTTGATCCTGATTGTTTCGGGAAGTGTTTTCAAACTTCCTCTTGTTTTCAGCTTGTCTTTCTGCCATGGTACTGACTCTCTTGTCCATCAGTTCGTTTATTAGGTGTCCATCTCGATAGCCTCTCATGTCTTTTGGTCTTTGGAAGCAACGATGTTTCCATGGATCATGTCTGGCATCCCTCGACATACTTTCAATTTTTCCTGACTCCTCCTGGGGGAACATCCTGCACTCAAAAAGTGCTAGTTCTTGAAAGAGTTGGTTTATACCTTGACCACATCCCCGTACCTATCACTTCAGTTCCATAATTCAGCCTCAGCTCTTCATTTCGTTTCGTGGACAATATTTGTCGTCATCTTCTTCCTTAGATCGACCCCAAGAATTGAAAGGCAACATCATGGGAAAACAGTCATAGCATGGGAATTCACCATGTTAGAGCCACTTGCTAAAAGAGTACAATAGAGAACTTGACCTGGGTTCTCCACCAGCAGTTTGCTTAATTCGGAAAGACAGTCGTCCATTCCTTTCAAACCATGGTTAACTCCAACCTACCCCCTCCCCCTAAGTGCCCTTGAAATACATAGGTTTTCACTTCATTAAATTCCTGTAAGATGCACTCTCCGGCAACGCGTTCAGATCCCTAACACCGTTCCCGAAGAATGCTATCAGTGCATTCCCTCAGTGTTGCCCATGGCATGGCATGAGCTGCTTCAGGAGTAGTGGTCTTAACATGGGCATTCCACCATGTAAGAGCATCGTCTTGTAGAGTGCAAGTCGCAAATTTGACTTGACTAGCTGCTGTGCAATTGCTAATGCTAAACACAGACTCCATTTTCTTCAATCACAAGAAAACACAACACCCGTTAGATTTCAATACAATCATAACGTGACGTAACATATGCATCATAAATAAAATAAGATCACATCACATAGTGAAATATACAACCAACACAAGATCGACATAACATAATACATCCATTCCATATATAATCTGGAAATATACATGATCTGTTTGGTACATAACGATTTCCTATCGCTAGGTACAAAATGAAAATAAACCTAGAGCCTTACTAGCCGGGAGTTACCCGTAATACTTAGTAGGCTATACAGGATAGCTAATCGGAAACAAAAGATCTATACAGGATAGCTAACCAAAACAAAAGATCTATACCGTCTGCTAGCTGGGAGTAACCCATAAAACTTAACAGACTGCATAGTAGATACAATCATAACCAACGTCTAGGAACTGCTACCAGTATCCTCCAAGGTGTCAATGCGCGCTCCAGCCTCCAAGGCCTGGGTACGCATGATATGCTGAACAGCAAGATCATCTGCAGCCTGACGCTGCCACTCGTGGCGACGTGCCTCAGTCTCTAACAATGTAATCCGTGCCTCTAAGGTCCTGCTGTAAGCCTCAGATCTAGCCAAATCCTGACGGCTCTGAATACTCTCCTGCTCGTAGGCAAGTCTCTCTCTCCTCAAAATCTCAATCTCAGCTCTCACAGCTGCACGATCCTTTTGGGCATCGTGATGTCGTGTGCAAAACTCTGAGCTCTCTCTAGTGCAAACATCTACCTGGTAA
>BQNB010114977.1:2405-21649 GCA_026074375.1 Tanacetum coccineum
AGGACCAAATCAGCTTAATATAAAAAGAAAAATAATTTGTGAAAACTTTAAGGGATATTTTGAACTAACAGTACTAACCCATAGTTAGTACTGCTAGTTCATTTTTGGGATTTTAAAACTAGCAGTACTAACTTAAAGCTACCAGTACTAACTCCAAGTTAGTACTGTTAGTTAAAACTGTTAGTACTGGTGGTTCATTTTAGCTTATCAGCTTATTATTTCTGCTTATTTAAGATTTCCTTAGCTTTTTAGAGTAGATTAAACCATTTTCCTTTACTATCTTTAGGAGTAAGCTTATTTAAGCTTATTTTCCTTTTCAAAATATTTTCAATAGTGTATCAGTTTGTAGCTTTTTAGCTTGTTTGCCATTATAGTTTATTCTAGTTGCTTATTCTTATGCCTGAATGCTTATTAGGGGTAATTAAATATCTGTTTTTAGCTTATTTGCTTATTTCTTGCTTCATTGAACTAGCAGTACTAACCTTAAGCTACCAGTACTAACTTAAAGCTAGCAGTACTAACTCCAAGTTAGTACTGGTAGTTAAAACTGTTAGTACTGTTGTTAGTACTGCTGAGTTTTTCTTGCTTAATTTAGCTTATTTGCTTTTTGGAATTGCTTATTTAGAGTTAGTTTAGCTTATTTAGTTTATCTTAAGCTTATTTGAGCTTATTTGTGTCTTTGTGTAAAAGTTTTAAGTGTTTTTACCATTTCTAGCTTTTATTCTTGTTCCAGCTTATTTTCTTTGCTTATTTTTATGTGCATTTGCTTATCAGTGTTAGTGCCAAAGCATTCCTTGTCATTTTCAAACATCGATTATCAATTCGTCTTTCGATTTTCAATTCAAGCCTCGTTGGGACATAACGACCCGGAGACACCCTATACTACTTCCGGTTTAATTGGTCTCGCGGATTCTGATCCTTGTCGTGTATTAATATCTATTGGTATATAAATAGGGGTGAGAAGAAGCGAAGTCACATGACCTTACCTTCTTCACATTAGACCTACAAAACATTTGAACTTAAACACGTAAGCTTTCGCTTAGTAAGTAAATGACATACAAGTTATCATATTTCATTTAACACATTCTCAACATAACATTTAACCCATCATTCATTCATTCATACATAGCTTACATACCTTGCTAGAATCACAACTAAGCTAAACACATATTTTGATAAACATCATCAAGTTACATATCAATCGTTAAGCTCCATGTAACATCAATGACATACCAACTAAGCTAAGCTTAACTAATTTCATCTTCTTAATCCCAAACACACTAGTCCTAATCCTTCCATATCCTTAACACATAATACATTAAACAAACATGATAAATTCAATACAACATCTTGCATAGTCAATTTACTTACCTTGAATCCAAGCTAAGAACACCAAGAACACCATCATCATCATCACCATCATCCAAAGCTATCCTTTCCAAATCACAATTATACATATAAAAGAGATATCATAATATGGGTTTATACAACCCATAACTTACCCAATTTCCATCCTTAATCATCATATGATCATATGATGAAAAACCCCAATTTCTTAACACTTAATCTTCAATTAACCTTAATCTTTATTAATAAACATCTCAATACTTATTTTAGAATAGCAATTACCCAAAACCCCTAAATTAGGTATATGAACCCTAATTCATAATTCTTCAATTAACTTAATTAAAGGGTTACTTACCTTGTAGGAATATTATTTATGACTTAACCCTTGAATTTGAACCTTAATTCCTTCATCCTCAGATCATTAAGCCATGGTCTTTCCCTCATCTTTCTCTCTTGGCTCGACACACATACCAGGCACCAACACCTCTAGAACATTTTAGAAATGTCTGGGAATTACTAGGATATATGCTAGGTACTACTTTGGCCATTTGGCAATTTAGATCCCTTAAGTCCCTTCCTTTCAATATTAGCCACATTAACTTATATAACTTATTTACCACTTGACAACTTTAGTCCTTTAAGTCTATTCCTTTCATAAATGTGACACATTAATCTTTCTAAACCCATTTGCATAATATTTATACTTATAATTTGACTACCGGGTTGACTAACCAATCACATAACGTCTTCAAACTTAAAGAAGTCGTAGTCAAACTCATTCTATGGCATTATCGTAAATAATTACTTAAAAAACCGGTTTCGAGGTGCTACACAAGGAAACTATTGTTACACGAAAATTCCGTTTGGTTTAAAGAATGCAGGCGCTACGTATCAATGGTTGGTCGACTCAGCTTTTCAGACACAGCTGAGGAGAAACCTGGAAGCATATGTTGACGATATGGTATTAAAAGCAAGGCCAAACATGGCATGATAATGGACATAGCCGAAACCTTCGACAATCTCCGAAAGATCATCATGAAGTTAAACTCGAAAAAATGTTCATTTGGCGTGGGAGAAGGGAAGTTCTTGGATTACATGGTTACTTTAGAAGGGATAAGGGCAAACCCCAAGAAGACGAAAGCAGTTGCCGACATGCAATCTCCGAAAACCTTGAAGGAAATGCAAAGTTTAAGCGGAAAATTAGCAGCTCTAAACCGATTCCTCTCCAGATCTGCGAAGCAAGCTCTCCTATTCTTTGAAACGCTAAAAACATTATGAAAGAGAATAAGGATGATTACCGGTAGACGAAAGACGCAGAGCGTGGATTTTAAGAAATGAAGGAGTTAATAATTAAACTGCCGCCACTCATCATGCCAGTGCTAAAGGAAATATTATACGTATATCTCGCCGCATCCCAAGATGCAGTGAGCAGGGTTCTTGTGGCAGACTACAAAGGAAATCAAACACCTATCCGATATGTCAGCCGAACACTTTACGAGGCCGAGCGAAATTTTGCACCCTTGGAAAAACTAACGTTGTGTCTACTTTACCTGTCCTGAAGGTTACGCCGGTATTTTGAGGCCCATCTAATCAGGGTAATCACGGATCAACCCATTAATTAGATACTCAACAAACCTGAGGTGTTGGGAAAATTGGCTAAATACGCAGTCGAGCTTGGAGCTTACAACATCATGTATGTCCCTCGAAACGCTATCAAAGGTCAAGTACTGACAGACTTCATAAATGAAATCGTGGCGGGAACTAAACATCTGGAAATATATAGTCTGACTGAAGAATAAAGCCTCAAAGAATGGACCTTATATATAGATGGAGCATCAAGCCTAATAGGGGTTGGAGCGGGTCTCGCCCTGATTGATACAACCAGAACAAAATACACCTATGCTATCCGGCTAACCTTCCCAAGTACCAATAATGAGGCAGAATATGAAGCATTGTTAGTTGGTCTTCGGATAGCACACAAGATGAAGGTACAAGCACTGAAGGTGAAGGTAGACTCGAAGCTGGTAGCTTGCCAATTGAACGGTGAATTCGTGGCATGTAGTGAAGGGATGGCAAAATACCTCACCAAAGTAATAGAACACGTGGCCCTTTTAAAAAAAATTCAATAGAAAATATTCTACGGAATCAAAATCAGAAGGCGGATGTACTAAGCAAGCTAGCTTCGGTTGCTTTTAATCATTTAACAAAAGAGGTGTTGGTAGACGTCCTAAATGCAAAATCCGTAGACGCACAGGAAATTAGCATGATTGTTGAGGAGGAAGAAGATAACTGGATGACTCAAATTATAACATACTTAGAAGAAGGAGTCTGGACAACAGACGAGAACGAGCCCAGAACTCTCTGAATGAAGATAAGCTAGTATGTTATGGAAGAAGGAGTACTGTTCAAAAAGTCATACTTATCCCCAATGTTATGGTGTGTCGGACCGCTCCAAGCAAATTACATAATAAGAGAGGTTCATGAAGGAGCGTGTGGAATGCATGCCGGAGCAAGGTCAGTCATGGTAAAAATCATGAGACAGGGGTACTATTGGCAGACCATGCATCGAGATGCTAAGGAAGAAATAGACAAATATGATTCATACCAAATACACGCTCTAATGCCAAGACTTCTGAAGACACGTTTACATCTATCATGTCTCCATGGCCATTCTACCAGTGGGGCCTTGACATCCTAGGACCCCTCCCAGAAGGCCCTAGTAAACTCAAGTTCATCATCGTAGCAATTGATTACTTCACCAAGTGGATGGAAGAGAAGCCACTGGCTAAAACCACAGGTAAAAAGGTTTAAAAGTTTGTTTGGAAAAACATTGTGTGCAAGTTTGGGCCTCCAAGATTGATCGTGACTAATAACGGAACTCAACTGGTGAATGACCTATTTAATAGTTGGTGCGAATATTGGAAGATTAAACAGATGAACACGGCGGTAGCACACCCACAAGCTAATGGTTTGGTGGAAAGAGCTAACTAATCTTTGATGCACGGACTTAAAGCAAGATTAGGGAGAGAAAGGGTAGGATGGGTGGACGAGTTACCTAACATCTTTTGGGCTCACCGTACCATGTTGAAGACAAACAATGGCGAAAAACCCTTTAGCTTGACCTATGGAAGCGAGGTCATCATCCCGGCAGAAATAGGGATGCCAACCTACCGAACCATACATTTCAACGAAGCACTGAACAAAGAAGTGATACGGTTGAACCTTGATCTCACACAAGAAAGAAGAGAGACAACGACGATCCAAGAGGCAAAGTATAAGAATAAAGTGGAGCAATACTACAACAAAAGAGTCATGCCCATGTCTTTCAGGGTCAGGGACTTTGTATACCGAAGGAATGCAGCCATGAATGACCGGGAGGTCCCTCGCACATGGCATGCAATCAACCTCCAGAACTATTTTATGTAAACTCCTATTATCTAATTAATGAATTATGATGCTTCTCATATTGGAGGGAGAGATGATTTTCTCGAATAATTGTTCTTAGGAAAAATACATGTGACTCCTTCGGTCGGCTAGCTACCCCCGGAGAGATGTGTAGTCAATGTCTAAAAGAAGTATCCGTCACTTTACGACCCGTGTGTCTGTCACAGGACTGTCGCCGAAAAAACAAATATGTGACTCCCATGTGGTCAATGTCCATCTAAATTCCCCTAAGTCTCATTAACTAGGGAAGAGCCTTCACCGAAAGGCTACATCCCCAAGTAATAACCCGATGTTTACAAGAAGTGCCTGACACTTCATGACCATGTAACTAGTATGGAAGACTTCCATGTAGTCGATGTCCATCTAAATTCCCCTGAGTCTCACTAACTAGGGAAGTGCCTTCACCGAAAGGCTACATCCCCGAGTAATGACCAAATGTTTACAATAAGTGCTTGACACTTCACAACCGGGTATCTTACGAGAAACGGTCACCGAATGAATTTTCATGTGGCTCACGCTCAGTCAACGTCCGTTTACTCCCTTGATCTAGTCGAACATGGAAGAACTAGTATCAAAAGGTCAGGTATCCATGAATCAAACATGTTACATACAAGCAAGTAAACAACCATTCTACACAAGCATAAGATATATATAGATAAAACCTAAAATACTTTATTCAAAAGATGGAACAATAGTTATTCGGTTACATCATTTGACAGAAACAAAAGATCCACTAGGAAACCATTCAAGATACATCATGATTCGTAATAAGAGCAAAGAACAGACTAAACGGCTGTTCTGGCAGGAGTACCGGTAGTAGTCTCGGTCATCTGAATCTTCAAAGGACCCTTTGTGGCCGTACCATCGTTATTGTTCTTGGTGGAAGGTCCGGTCCCATCGTTGACAGTAGGAGGAGGGACATAAGGAGAAATCTTTATTAAGGCATCTACAGGAAGGCGATAGGAATCGGTAAATTTCTAGACTAAGGGATACTGTTTAGTTATGAGCTCGCAGTGCTTGTCTTTCCACATCCTGGAACCCTCGATATCTAAGTTGTTAATCTCGGAGAGCATAACGGAAATTTGATCATGTGTTTTTCCCAGACTTAAACCGCCCAACCAACCGGCAGTGAAGCATAGGCCAATGGGAACTGCTAAACTCTTCCGGTACTCAACACTCATATGGAGCTTCTTCACAACCGCCGAAACAAACTCCCGGACAAGTTTATGGCGATCCATCTCTGCTTGGGCTAACTCAGCCACCAACTTGGTCTTCTTACCCTCTAATACCCAGACCCTCTCTTCAGCATTAGCTAACTATTTAGACTTAGGCTTAAGGGCCTCCTCTAGCTTTTTAATCCTCTCAACTTTTTCTGAGGCAGTCTACCTCCAATCATCTCTTTCCTTCTCCATGTCTTTCAACCTATCCATAAACTCTCTCTCCTTATCCGAACACCCTGAATGAGCACTCTCCAGCAGGACAACTTTCTTGGACAACCCACTATTTGCTTGCATCTATCTCTGAAGGTCGGTCCTTAAATGGTTCAACTCCTCCAACTGAGTGTTACTATGGTTACACAGGTCCACGTAATCCTTGTTCAATTGCTCATGCTTCTTTAAGAGCTCACCCTGTGCCTACAAACCCTGACCCATCGACTGATAAGCACTCCTAACCACCTCTATGTTCGAGAGGCCACTCATAAATTCATCCTTGGTAGGGGTAGCTAAATGAGAAACTAACTCTTTATACGCTCAGAAAGAGCAGATATGGAGATCATCGTGAAGCCTCTAATCCGGCACAAACCGATAGGCAGCATCGTCTTCATCATCTCCTTTGTCGTGACCAGAGTAGAAGGAGTGAGCTACACGAGGCACAATATAAGATGGTCAGTACGAATCCCCAAAAAAACATATATATACATAAAAAAACAGAAAAACTCACCGTCAGAAAAGACCACATGATCTTGAGGGTCACCACGCCCAACTGGCTCCTCCTGCCGAACGATGTTGCCAGGAGGGGTAGGGACACGAGTGCTCTCGCTGAGGTCAACAACCTCCTTTTCAATGTTCGGTGGCCGTGACCCACCATCGGCATCCTCAGCTATACCCTTTGTATGAAATGTCATAGTCTTGCCGAGAGGCTTCAGATTGGCTTGAAGTATCGGGGTGACAAAGGTTGTTTCCTCAAAATTTGACGCAGCAACATCCTTAGCTTTATGAGCCTTCTTGTTTCGAGGAGCAGCGAAACCGCCCTCTCCGGCATGCTTCAGTTGAGTCTTGGCAAGAGCTAACTTCTCTTTCTTCTCCCTAGCTTTGGCTATCTTGGTATCGGGCTTCTTAACGCCCCTTTGGGCAACGGTCTTCTTGGGGATCAATTTCCCAGCAGATAGTGGTGTGGTCCGGTTGACGGGATGCTTGTCATCAGGGATTGGATCCCCTTTGCTCACAACAGTCCCAGTCCACACTAGAAGTTGCAAAAAGTCATCCATGGAAAGCACTGCAAAAAGGAAGAGACAAAACAAGGATAAGAAAGAACACAAAGAATAACGCTAGAAAATAACAAGACCCGATCATACTTATTACCCTGGCCAGTGGAATCCTTTATCGAGTATGACAGCTCCGGATACCGACAAGCCGTGGCCAACCCACATATGTATAACAAATGCCGAGGTGGGGGTCAAAGAGGAACAACATGTTCCGCCAAACGTGCGGCATCATCTTCGTTATAATTTGTTGGCAAATCATCACGAACGTCCGTGTCAGTATGCCTCCATGGCATGGCTTCTGGTATTTCCCTTCGATCTATCAAGAAAAACTTCTTCTTCAGACTCGAGGTAACCTCCTTAAAGCACTTCTTAGAACGTACTCCGGTTTTATTCTCAAATGAAAACCAATGGCCTTGTTTACATAACTTATAAAATACCTGAAATAAAGAAACAGTCGCGTTGATATTTAAGCTTCGACATCGAATCTCAAACAAAACCACTCTGTTCACCCCTATAGGCACTAACTGAGAAACATACACCTTGAAATGTTTGATTACGACAAGGAAAAAGGCAGAGAAAGGAATCCGCAAACCCCCTTGCTCGAGCTGTTCTACATATATTCCAATATACTTTGATGGAAGCTTATCCATAGTTAGTTTCGGAGGTGGAAGACGAGGATGAAGATCCAAAGGGATACAATACTCAATAACAACCTCCTTTAACTCTTTGGTGGTAAGAGTGGAGGTATAGGTGTGCATATCAAATTTCGGCATGACCATAACTTGAGAGCTCTCCGGAGCCATTTCCCCAAGTTTACTTTCGGACATAACTAAAAGAATACTAAGGACGAGGTATAAAACAAATAAAAATGTATAGAATATGACGCACCTTGACGTGATCGAAAAAACCTAGGGTTAAGAGAGTGATCTGAGCAAAAAGCAAAGTAGTGGGTATGTGTGTAAAGGAAAACAAATCAGAATGATAGGATATATGTATGCCTCCTTCTCCTCCAAAATAGGAAAGGACGCGTCACATCGTGTTGTGATCTAGGCCGTCCGCTCTCATAATGCGTTACACGTGGCAACATCGCAGCGAAAGTGAGAATACGAAACGCTGTTGTAAATTTTTAAACGGCATAAAAGGCCCATGGGCTAACAAAGGGTAAAGCCCAAACAAAGCCCAAAAGGATGCATATAGGATAGTCGCATAGCACTAGCGACGTACGCTTAACATGGATGAAAGGTCTCCCTTCTTTCGGCCCGACGGAAATGTACTTTGATTAAGTGTTGCATCACCAGTCTATAACTAGCAATACAACACTGGGGGGACATGTTTGCGTATGTGCTAGACACCATGTGCCGGATGATACTTGTGCCGGCGGAATGAACCGGACCCCACTCCTGGACACGATCGGAAAGCGACGTAACATAACTAAAAGACGACATGGATAAGGTCTCTAACCAGCAGGTGTTGTCTTCACCCTAAAAGCCAAGACCTGACACCCCGTCTGACACGCTGACCCAAGCATCTCGGAAGCACTGAATCGACAAGGCCTCACTTGTCAGCCACATGTCAGGTGTCAGGTCAACAGCTCATAACGTCATCCAGGTACATCTTTGGGTAGTATAAATACCCTAAATACATTCACTATTTATTCATTCATTCAATTCTCTGACACTGTAGCATTTTACTCACATTTTCACACATATCATTCGCTCATTCTCATGCTAACGCGTGTTGTTTCTTGTGTGTAGGAACATGGGACTATAAACGACTAAAGGGACCAACAACGTGCCCGGAAGTCGGTGAGTCAAGAAACGCGACTTTGATCGGTTGATGCATAGTTTAGTTGCGGAGCTACACAATTTATCTTGAGAGAGTCAAAGCGTATTTAAATTTATTTAAAGAGTGTCAAACTAGTAAGTTCATAAACTAAAATATAAGTACTAAACAAAAAAAATTAGACTTCTTTACATTGTGTTTCAAGCTAGAGAAATGATAGAACCACAAAATAACTTTCACAAAAATTCTTACAAAATGATGTGTCAATTAAATTTGTAGATACATGTAAAAGAGAGAATCAAATTTGACTTTAAGAAACCAATAATTACGTGACACGTCATTTTGTAAGAATTTTTGTGAAAATTCATTTGTGGCTTTATCATTTCTCTTCAAGCTATGGGAGGGCCACCACCCTCTTTTGTCCCCCTGCCCTTGGCATAGTTGACAATTATACAAACTTTTTTTAATGCATTTTTGTGATCTTTTGGTTGTTTCAAAGGCTTCAAAGACGAGAAGTTGTGCGGAAATTTTCATTGGATCTCGGTTGCTATTAACAACGATATTCATTTGAGTCTTCGGGTAGCGATTCAGCTGAGTATGGGACATGGGCACTCCCCGCCCAAACGTCTCTAAAACAAACATAAAGGTGTGTGCCACACTCGCGAATAAAAAGAGTTTTGTTAGTATATCTTTCTACTTCACATATCTATTTATCTCTATGCTCACGTAAATTATTAACATGTTTTTTAACTAATTATCTCTCTTTATTCATATCATCAATTTTATTTTTCACGTGTCAAGATAGTTAATTAAAGCTAAATAACTCTAATGACGATTAATTTTTGGTTATATGATACGTATCGCGACAAACATATATAGAGAATCTATGATGTAAAAAGTTATCAATGACTTTATACTTCTTACACATGAATATATTAACTATATAACATATATAAATATCAAAGTCAATTTTCACAAAAAAATGTTCGTTTGAGAGGTAACCCAAACACGAAGTCCATTTTAGAAGAAGTGCGACTCTTACTCAAAGAACACATCTAAGACGATGATCTTCATATATTGGCAACGAACCCCGAGGGAGTTTAGAATTAATCTCTTGACCCATTTTACAAAATATCTCCATTTCCTAGCCTACAAGAACAACCTCAAAATTGTTTGTAACTAGTTTTATGTGTTTTGTAGTATTGAGTAGCTCTAATGCAAAAAGTTATTATCAAAAGTTTGTTGTTGTTGTTGTGTTTTATATAATAAATTAGAATCAAAGGTATGAATAAAAAATTTGAGAAAGCTTTTGTCAAATGACTCGAGCTTTACCAAATATGGTGTCGTTTGTTTTTCAGAGGTTTTATCTTTTTTTATCTGCAAACTATGTATGTGAAAAAAAAGTATACCTAAATTCTTTAATCTTCAAGAAAGAAGAGCGTGTGTTTTTTATGCTATTGAAATACTTCTTTCATTCTTTTATAAAGAGGTGAGAAGTGAAAGAGATGGAGATGTAGCCTATATATGAAGTGAAGACAAGTGAAATAATATATCTTAAATTTGAAAGAAATGAAGTGAAAAAAAGAGAAATGCTAGATCCATATAAATTTACAAAAACAAATCCACAAAATGATGTGGCATGATAACCATTGGTATTATCTCTCATACTTTTGATTCTTTTCACATATTTACATCCACAAATTAATATACACATCATTGTGTGGATTATTTTTTGTAAAAATTATATCACCGTAGCATTACTCGAAAAAAAATACTTACGTATGTAAAACATAAAAAATAAATACATCTTCCCGCTGCACATATGTACAAACAAAGAGGTGAAAAAGCGTAAATTAAAAAAACAAATGACATCACTGTAATTGTCATTTATTAAGTGGTCGATACAACGAAAACAGTGATATGGATGCTTTTTCAAATAGTATCAAATTAATTCTACTAGTTATAAGCATGTAGAAACCAAATATACAATGCAAAGTCTTGTTGAATTGATAATAAACTAAAAGAGTACACAAAGTATTTATAAGACAAAAGTAGGGTAAAACCCTAATAGCTAAAAGGGCCATGGGCCTCTTATGGGTTATATGCTAACGTCCCTCCTCAAACTCACAATGTTACAGCGAGAAACATTAAGAGTTTGTCAGTCAAAAAACAAAACCGTGGTCTAGAGTGTGGCTTGGTAAAAACATATGCAATATGTAAAGCAAAAGGAACAAACGGTAGATAGATAGTGTTAGTGCAAATATTACGATATTTAATCCATACGATCTCTTTATGTTTTGGTGATGTTAAACATGTGACTTGTAATACGTAACGTAAAGTGCGCAAGTTAATCGTAATCACAAATCATCAATGCATACATGCATCTACATTTCTCGACGTCTCAAGACCACATCAACACCGAAATTTGTTTGGAAGTTACTTGTTTACACAAATCATTAATGCATACATGCATCAACATCTCTCGACGTCTCAAGTATGCATCAACGGGTCTTTGGTTTACATCCGACGATAAAATTCTAATAAGGTAGTACAAACAAGCATTAATCTTGTGAGGGATGATCAAAATAAAAAGTTTTTGTTCTTAATACTTTAACCCTTTTTTATAAGGTAACAAAAATTATTTTTCAAAAATTAATTAGACAAATCATTTTTTAATTATAAAGAAATGTTTTATGTGGTAATTATTTCAAAATTCAAAATCTGGTTCTTTTCCCCCCAAAACATGTTAAACTTTCACTAGACAAGTTTGTCACCACAAAAAGACAAAAACAGGAGCGTCTGTTGGGGCGGTCCCTTAAATAGGCCGGCGGCCTCCTAAAATATCCAGCGGCCGCCTAATGTATCTGGGACCGCCGTTTCCTGACACACAGTTTTTTAGCTCCTATAAATAGTGGGTACCTCCAACTATTTTATAACCCTTTTGCACGAATTTCTTTCAGTTGTTTCTCTCTCTAGATCTCACTAAATCTCTCTAAACCTTTAACCATTTAACTTGTTTTATCTTGTTTAAATGTGATCCAATCTTCTATCATTTCCTTCTTCCCTCAAGTGCAAGAGAAGAACTTTCGTCATCGTCAAGATACGAAGTTATGTAGTCTAGTTAGTTCATTTGTAATATTTGTTACATATAGATCGAGTTCATGTCTTCCAATCTTTAGTAGTATGTAGATCCGAATGGTGTGTATATTTGGAAGGGTTGATTGTGGGTTGGTTAGTATTTTGGGCCTTAAAATACATTAGTGTAGTAGTAGATTGGTTATAGCTAAGATTAAGACTTGACATCTAGCTTAGTGTCAGAAAATAATGTAAACGACGCAGTTTATGTGTTTAGGCCATAAAATACAAGGTTTGTTATGTTGGGCCATAAAACAATATCGGGTTTGGTTGTACCTGAGAAGAATCTCCGACATCTACGCTTCAGTGTCGAAATAAATTATAAGCAAATTGTATGGTGTTATTTTCTCCGCCGAGAAAGGAGCTTGTTGATAGTTGAAGTACTCGTGAGTTGGTACTCGGGGAGTGATCTAGGAGCGAAGAGGGAGCTTCGTGACCGATCACTATAAAATCATACCTTAAGTGTTTTGCATTTCCTTTCACTTATCTCTTTACGCTTTTATTTACATTTATCGCTTTACTTTTATATTTGCATTGTGTTCATGATTGTGTGGATAGGTGCGCATATTGTGTTAATTGTGATTGTGTAGTACTTTGTAGTTAATATTGTGGTTGATCTTGTATTGTTACGATATGTGCTAGTTGTTGTAAAACCTATTATCGACACTTCTCATATTACGTCTAACTTGATTGGAGATTTGATATAAAAGATTTAAAGTTTTTAAATGGAAACGTATTTACCCCCCATCTACGATTTCCACAATTGGTATCAGAGCCAAGTCGCTCTAGTTTTCAAAACAAATGATTTTTAAAATAGAGTACGATCCATGTATCAAATTACCCATAGAGGGGGATTAAATATGAAAAGTGTTTTGTTTTTTTATTCGTACTAGTTTTGTTATTAAATATACTTCGTATACTAGCTTGAAGGAAAATTTTCTCAAAAGAACTTGGAAGTGTCAACTTATGTTTGTCTAAGTCGTAAGAGTAAAAATAGCGTCTAAAACACGAAATTTATGTGCTGGAACAACTTTTTACAGTCCTATGCTCTACACTTAAGTCACCAAATGATTTTGAACGAAAAACGTATTTTGGGGTCACTGGTGGCGGTCCCATAAATGTTAGGGCGGCCCCTAATTATATCTGGGGGCCGTCACCTTTATGGGGGCCGCCTGTCTGTTTCAACAGATTTTGGCAAACTTCAAAAAATCATATAAAATCAACCGTAAGTCTGTAGAAGTCGTGCCACCCGCCATTTCAAAGATAATTGAGTCTACTTTCATTTAAAAATACTTCCAAGTCTTCATTCTAAACTTAAATAAGTCAGAAATGCAAAATACTACATAGTGGTTAAAACTTTGAGTTCGTTTTAACTTAAAACTTGCATTTTATATTTTCTTTTGAGTCGGGCATTTCTAATTGATATATCTTTTAAAAATAGTGTATTTGTCCTTTTAAAATATTGATCTTAATTAATTTTTGAAATGGGGAGGAACTATTTTATTTTTAATAAATCAAAGCTAAGTATACATCGTTTATAACCAATACACAATAACAACGACGCATATCCTTAGTGTATGCTAGTTGATTATGTGTGTTTACTTTTGTTTCAAATTGGTTAATAGATATTAATATGTAATCATTTACTATTTGTGATTGAGTATTTCATATATCTAAACACATGTGCCATGGTATGATATTTGTATGTTTCTAATATTTACCGATTATGCATTAATGGAATTACGCTATATTTTCTGGTTTAGTTGCAAATTATTTGTGCATGCATTTAGGATAGATCACTATATTTACAATTTTTACATAAACATCTTGTAGATCATTTTGAGTGTAGTAACCCATTTAAGATTGAGAGTTCAATAGTCTGTCAAGTGTGTGGAAAAATAATGTTCTAAGATCATATGTTAAAACCCGTCACTAAAATATTTCCAATACATTAACTCCCTTCTAACAAAATGTCTAAATCTTTTCATCATCTTGCGTTGTTTGACCTTGGGTTGGTTAAACAAAATAAAAGATTGTATTAATACATTGGTAATTAAGTAAAAGAAAAAAAAATTAAACTTTGTTTGTGCTTGCATTGTTCTTACACACACATAATTATATTCTTATTTAACGTATAATATTTTACAAAATGATTGTGTTGTATAAAATGGTTAAGGAAATTATTTTCTTACTTATAAATGTCCAAAAAAAATATTGGCATACTATACATGATCAACAAATAGTTTTTCTCCAAGTAAAATATTGGACAATCTGAAGTAGAAATAAACTTGTCATTTTTCATCAACTCACTATACAACTAGTCTTAGGTTAATGGAACACACTATGAAATATTAATTTTTTTTTTATAAAAAAAGAGTGTTCGTGAGGGTCAAGAAAGATTTTCGAATATATATACGATTCATTATTGAAATTATGATTGATATTATTTTCGAATCTAATTGGACAAGTTTCGAGTAGGCAAGGAATCTGATTTCTTTATTTGTCTAGCTTTAAGATTATATCAAAATATAACAAGAGATATTATCTTAAACCTACATACTCAATCACACTTGATTGATATGAAAATAACGACATTTCTTTCCAAGACGATAAGAATATGCATTGGATCACAACTCACACTTGTGTAGATGATATCATATTGAGTCTACTTCTCCAATAGCTGTGTTCTAAATATTTGGCAAATATATGCATAAAATACATAATGAAGTAGGATTGACGACTTGAATGTTTCATCCGAAATACTCAAGTAATTTACCTTGCAATGCAATTGGTAAAGTCGTTGTTTCCGAAAAGCCAAACATGAGCAAATGCACAACATATGTAACTTTGCTCAAACAATTCAAAAGCACAACTCAATGCTCAAATTCTCTTCTCATCAAAACTTTCTCTTACTTTACCAAATAAGCATACTATTTCTTATTCACCATATAAGAACCCTTTAACCATCTAAGGTTAGGGCTAGGAATAATTGAACATATTCCACAAACCATTTTTGTGCCTTCTTTCAATAAGTAATCGTAAGAGGATTTTGAATATGAAGATGATTATTATTCAAACGATAATCAATCTCATCATTCAATCTAATTACAAAATTAGAATACGAACATGAAATCGAGACTAGGATTTATCTAGATCACGAAAATATCAATCAAATGACCATAGATATTTTTCCGTGTCTACATGTTTAACCATCCTCGGTTATTACATGAAATCACGAAGTCGATTGCAAGACAACAAGATTAGAACATCGAATTGCAAATCACACTTGCAATGAAAATGTTTCATTGAGTCTAAAGTGTTCAAATGTTGTGTTATTAGCTATGGTCAAATTATACATGCTAAACTTAACACACTCTAAGTAGGATTGACGACTTATGAATTTCCATCGGGAAACTTATAAGTACTCCAACTTGATAAGCAAGTCTTGGATGTCATTTCTGAAAACTCAAACCAAGAACCCTTATAACTTATATAAGCTTCTCCTAATAACCTAATTTCAATGCCATCTCCCAAATAGTGGGTAAATGAAAAATTATCCTTGCCCAAATTTTCCACCTCCACGGATCAATGGATCCTTCATCCTAGATTCATCCTCAGGTAGATCCGCCCTATGGCATTAGATTTAAACATCTTCCTCTTGTCAATCTCTTGCTTAAAAGTCTAACATAGATGTAACTAAACTTTAGTTAATCATCATTATTTCTACAAGGAAACAAACACAAGATCTATTGAGGTAAATAACCTTAATTGGATTTTTTTATAAAAAGAATGCAAAGGTGCATTCTTTGAACACTCTCCATTATAAAGTATACAATTGTCACTTTAAGCCATACTCCTAGGTTCTATATGACTCATTCTCTCTTAACCTACAACACCTTGCTTGCTCTCTCATTTAACCTTAGAATTCTACACATCTTGATTAGGGTTATGCGAACCAGAATTAAAGCATGTTAGTTGAGTCATGTTAGGCCCTCTATGAAAAGAGAATACAAATTTTATCTTTGCTACAATTCATTAGGCAAATATAAAAATTATATTTTGTCTAACATGAGAATGACTACTAGAGAATCTATTGCACTAGAAATTCAATTTGACATAACGGTTGAATTGCTTCCAAGAGTGAAGTTGGTTTCATGGTATAACCCGTAAAAATTGTCGTGTTTAGTTGTTTTTATTTTTGTTTTTTTATTATTTAAATAAATTGAGAAACCACTAGTGATAGTCTCGTATTTTTCTCTAAGTTGATTTAAACGATCTTCCTAAATTCGCCTAATGATTGTCTACATCGATAGACTTTGTGATTCTCTTTAGGTGTGTATACTAGCAAGTAGAAATTAGTAGATTTCTCCGTAATCAATTCTAGACAACATGCACTCAATATGTGCTTTGAAGCCTCAAGATAATAACTTGCTCCCGTCTGATGCAATTATATGACTTCATGATTATTTTGATGCTCAACGATTAATTGCATGTCTATTAAATGTATGTCTATTATAAAGGCGTTTATCTTTTTCTAGTAATTTAGATAAAAATATATCTTAGCTTATCTAAATGACACATGCTCCTAAATGCTAAATGCTAACATGTTTTACATGATGCTTACATTTAAAATTATCATGTTTTGTTTGTGTCATCTTACATGTTAATTGTGCTACTGTTGTTTGCGTCATCTTACATGACTTACATGTTAATTATGCACCTACACTATGTTAGGTTAATGTATGATAAATAAGGTTTAGATGTCATAGAGTCTTACACATTAATCTTGTTGATTATTATAAACTTGCAAGATTATATATATATATATATATATACATTTTCTCACACTATAATATTTTCCTTCGCGTCTGCGTCATAAATCTAAAAAGTTAAAAGAGTCATAGAATGATCTTAAATCTCCTTGAGTCTTCATTCACACCTTCCCTTAATCATCATCTCTCTTTCTTCCAAATCATCCACTCTTTCATCAAGAAAAGGTTAGATACTAATCCAACGCTCCTCCAAGTAGGTTTGACACTTTAACTTGCAATCGCAAATGTTAAAGGTCATATCCAAAAATTCCTATTCAAGCCGTTTAACAACATAAGTTAAAACGCCCTTCTTTCTATTCGACGAAAACATTCTTTCTCTTCGATGAAAGCATTCTTTCTCTTCGACAAAATATTCTTTCTCTTCAACGAAAATACTCTATCTCTTCGACGAAACATTCTTTCTCTTTGACGAAAACATTCTTTCTTTTTGACAAAAACATTCTTTCTCTTCGAAGAAAACATTCTTTCTCTTTGATGAAAACACTCTTTATCTTTCGATCACACCTCTTTCTTCTTACTCAACCACGCCTCTACAACCACAGAGATGGCTAATCTATTTCTGCTACTACCTTTAAGATAACCTTATACCTCATCATATGATTGTTTTATGAACATTCACAATACTCGAGAAGACCACCATCCATCTTGACATTGTCAAGCTCGTCGCTTTCATCTTCGTTTGTTTTCTTTATTATTATTATTATTATTATTATTATTATTATTATTATATTATTATTATTATTATTATTATTTTCACGTATAAAACACACTGAAGATACGTCACCATTTGCTTCGGGACAATGTCCAAAAGGAAACATCTCCATTCGAATAGTTTGTGTCTGAAGATAACATCGTCGACATTCTTTCTTTACCCCTCAACCGCGAATCATTAAATTGTATTTATCTAGGTCTAGGAATGATGAAACACATTCCGTAAATCTTTCTCTTATTTTCTACTAGTCTCGATTCTAGTCTATTCTCTATTTCGTGCGTCGTGACAAATTAACTATTTCATCCGAAGTACTTTAAGTATTTTAATTAGCGAAATGCAAATTAAAATGTCACTCCTTTCACAAAACTTTTCAAGCCCTAGACTCCTCTCCTTTTGGCGGTCCGGCGGCCCCCAGATCTATTTTGGCGGCCCCCAGATATATCTGGGACCGCCGGCAGAAGGCTTGAGATATCTGTCATTTCTTTTCAAATCATTAAACGAACACCCCCTCTCTCTTCTGCTACTAGCTGACGTATACTTTACACCCAAATCTATGCCTAACATCTCTCTAAAGATCAATGGGTCATTCTCTTATCTCAATTCTCAAAAGCATTGTTGCTTATGTTGTCAAGAGAATTTCATAATGAAATGCGTCTCATTCTCCAACACATTCCTTACAATCGATATACCTACAATTTATCATTACACAATAAATTCCCTCACATACAAATCTTGCTCCTCACATCTTGTAAACGTCTTTTCTCACCTCAAATGGTCTTTTCACTTCTAAACGGTTTCCCTCTTTCTTAATAGTCTTCTCACTTCTGATAGTCGTCTCACTTCTAATAGTCTTTTTACTTCCGACGTTTCTTCTCACTTCTAAACGTTCTTTTTCACTTATAATAAGTCTTATCTTCTTTAACGTTTCCTCTCACCTCTAAACGTTTCTTCTCTTTTAATAGTCTTGTTACTATTAATATTCCTCCTATATCTCTTATAACTTAATTATTTCATCCGAAATATTTAAGTAATTTGCTAAATGCAAATGTCACTCCTTCGCTAAACTTACCACTTTCTAGAAAGTGAAGAACATATAGAAGATATTCAAGCTTCAAGTGTTATTGAGTCACCACATTGTTGAGTCTCTCATTATTCTTCCACCATGAAAGAACTACCACCTCATTTTACATACCCACCTTTATTCCTCAACATTGTCAACCAACAAAACACCAAATAAACATTTGAATATATTAGTCTTTTCTAACAACCTCTCGTCAACACGTTCCTCCTTTAGTCTCTCTCGTCCTTCTCTACTTTTCGGCTCTATGGAATCATTTTCATTCTCATCCAAGAGCATATCGTCTCCATCCTTATCTTATTTTTCCTTTTATCCCTTTAAAATATATATTTTGGCTTATTTCACTGAGATATTAAGTGTCATTCATCTACCTTTAAAAAGTTAGTCTCATAATATTTTTGTGTCAATCAATAAACGAATCCCATTCTC
>BQNB010114978.1:0-18843 GCA_026074375.1 Tanacetum coccineum
AATTAATTCCCATTGTCTTTAATATATGCATATGTAGTCATACGCATGATAAGAACATATACATGTGAAACCTCTTTTCTTGCGGTTTTAACGATCGACTGTTTTATCTCTTTGGGCTTCGATCGGATAAATCTAAAAGCAAGAACATCGTGTTCGGTTGTTTTATTCGTGAAGAAAGGACTAGCAACCTAACATATCTCGGTGACGTATAGTGTATGCACACCATAGAGGTTATCTACTTTGGTAACTTAATTAGTTTGCGTGGTATTCAATTTATACACACGCGTATATTCAATACGGTGTTTCGTTAATTGCTAAAAGGTACACGCTTTCTTGAACCCTTGTTAATTATAAGTTCTATACGTGTTTTATTTATTCCGCTGCGTACTCGTGATCTTTAATGGTTAATAGTTGTAAAACCCAACAGTGGTATCAGAGCCATCGTATAGAATTTGTAGTTACAAAGTAATAAAATTTGACAAATTAGGATTCTTAATTAATTTTTAAGCCCTTTGGGCGTTTTATGCATAAAGATTCGATCTTTGTGCATCAAGATTCAATCTTTATTGATTATAAAATTAATTAGACGAATTCTAAGTTGTATGAAATTTTATGGATAAAACTTGATGCGTTTAATTGTTAATTGATCAGTTTTATGTTATAAAATTTAATTGATTAATTCGGCATCCATGATAAATACATGCAATTTTATCATGGAGATATTATGTATATAAATCTTGTTAAATGTTCAAATGTATTATACAATTATGAGGAAAGAATTACAACATAGACATTAAATTTATGTGGTTTCATCCACACTAAAACTAGGGAAGTACCTTAGCATGTCATTTAAGGGACCTAAAAGTTGTATTAAATTTGATGTACTATGTGGTATTATTAGTATATGCTTACGCAATCGATTATCTCGATGGATGTGGCCGGAGTTTTTAGGACGAAGGAGCCTTATATGAATATATACATAATTATTAGATAATTAGAATCATAATTAATATTTGCATATGTTAATTGTTAAGAATTGTTGCATGACTTAATTGTTAAGTGTTTCTTTTGAAATAAGTGTTATATGTATTAGTTTTGTGTATGTTGTATTTATTATAAGATTGACTTGTGAGAAAATAAAAGGGTTTTTCGGAAAACAAATATAAACATGACTAATGATTATCGAAATAAGATTTATTATGGACTATCTAATGCAAAAGGTCAAAAGTGGATTCGGCTTACATCCGATATAAAATCTTCCATGACTAGACTAGCAATTTATAGTTTATAATGTATTCTTTAAATTAAAGTTTTATTTTTATCCAATGTCTGTAATTTGCAAAAGTACTATATAGTTTCAAGTATAAGGTTTCGGGGAAGACTCATCAAACTGGTCTGTAGAATCCCAACCCAATAATACTACTACGATTGAATTTTCCTTACCTTGCATAACTAGTAGGAAGTCGCGAATGGTCTAGGTTGAATGATTTTTAATCATTCTTTAATCTTTTCCCGCGATAAAAGGCAAATCTTTATATTTAAAGATACGTTGAATCGTCAATTTTAAGGTCTCACTATTTATGTATAAGATACGATGATAATAGGTGATACCGTAATAATAACTTAATTGAGAATAAAGTTTTTATTAAAATCTATGATAAAAAGATGTATGCATGCTTCTTCGTACATATTTGACACATCAAATAAAAATACCCTTTTTCAACTAAGTTGTTGCCATCCAATTTGTAAAAACACTTATAGATTGCTCTTTACTATGCGTGAGACGTGTGTAATTCAGTTCTCAAGTGATATACGCTTTTCCGTGAGACGGTGAGTGTTACATAATCACAGTTTTTGATTGGACGACTTAGCGTTGTTGTGGTTAGACCAATTAACACGTGGCATAGATGAGATGAAACATGCTTACTAGATATTATTGTAATAAAGTAAGTCCCATATGGTTTAGGAGTTACAAATGTTGTGAATTATCAATCGTTGATTACCTTTTGAATACATCATCACTAGCAGATCAACTGATGTGGTGGTGGTATGTCAAGTAGGATCCTAACCTTAGAAAATTAATTGTTTATTTGAATAAACATGGGTAGTTAAACATATGTAGTCATACGCATGATAAGAACATATGCATGTGAAACCTCTTTTCTTGCGGTTTTAACGATCGACTGTTTTATCTCTTTGGGCTTCGATCGTATAAATCTAAAAGCAAGAACATCGTGTTCGGTTGTTTTATTCGTGAAGAAAGGACTAGCATCATAATGTATCTCGGTGACGTGTAGTGTATGCACACCATAAAGGTTATCTACTTTGGTAACTTAATTAGTTTGCGTGGTATTCAATTTATACACACGCGTATATTCAAGACGGTGTTTCGTTAATTGCTAAAAGGTACACGCTTTCTTAAACCCTTGTTAATTATAAGTTCTATACGTGTTTTATTTATTCCGCTGCGTACTCGTGATCTTTAATGGTTAATAGTTGTAAAACCCAACACATACACCGTCAAATATATTGTTACAATGAAAGAAGGCAAGGGTTTTTTTTTTTAAAACATTTCAAAAAAAATTTTACCGAAAATTTTAAATATTCTTACATAAATTTTTTTAAAAAAAAATTAACACACATTAATTAAAAAGTTGAAAAAAATATAAAAAAAATGAAGGACTAAATATGTGATATCACATAAATCACAGGGACCATATTTTTAAAGTTATATAGGTTTTAATGTACATATATATTTGAAAAGACAAAAATACCCATAAAGTTAACGGTCAAGTGACGAAAATGTTGGTCAAGGGACTAAACCCGATACGGGTGAAAACCTTGGGGACAGGATCCGGGAAAAAAAAAGTTTAGGGACCTTTTTCGTTAAACCCGACAGACCACAGGGACCATTTATGCAATTAAATCATTTTTAAAGTGATCATATATGTTCTAAACTCAGTAAAATATACCTATGCTTTTTAAGGGTGTTTAAATGGTCAGTTTTAATAACAACAAGGTTAAATGGTTTTGTTTATTGGGTTTTTAAGAAACAAAATCTTCACCAAATACCCAATTCGGTATTGACTAAAACCAATCTAAACCACCTAAATTTTATTAAAAACAAAAGTAAAATATTGTTCTTACTTTTTAGTGTATGCTTCCAAAATAGTCATGCTACACATGTAAAATATCCTTACAAATTAGTCAAATTGTATCAACAAAAGCAACCCATACACACAATTTGCCATTCACTTATGAGTCCATGACCCTATAGCCCTATAGGTAGTAGTGTAAGTACCACCGAACTCCATCATCTCTACTATTTTCTGCCATGCATAGAGTTCATAGTTACTATTCATGAAAAGATATGGACATACATCCTTACCCATTTCAGGCCATCACTATATACTGTATATTTTACGTAACGTCAACATATGTTCATCAACTTTGATATTATTAACAAAGTTTCATCTAATATATTAAGATCAAAATAGTTTCACATCCTTCATGTGCATGTTCACAACTCTAACTACACAACTTTAATTTTCTTCAAGTTAAAAATAACTACTCATGCCCATTCTTGACATCATAACTAAATACCCCACAATCCAAACTACGAGACTAAAGATTTCAAGTATAAACCTCTAAAGATCTTATAATATAATGAGACGTCTTTAAAATCTTGTATTCATGATGTGTTCTTTTAGTATTTATCCATTCACCTACAAAATCACAAACAACCTGTCGGATATGTGATAAGGCATGTATCATTTTCCGAATTGGTACCCAGTGACGGTTTGCTACAAAATAAAACGTCTTTATAATTTTGCACTAACCGAACAAGTGATTGTTTTGATTGATGATGTTTAAAATTTAAATGATCAATTATTTAAACACCCGCCCGTTGTATATAATCATCATCTTAAGCATCGAATTTGTAAGATTTAAACAACGCGCTACTAAATTCAAACCGGCCTTATAATCCTTGTTAAATCGATCTTTAAAAGGGCATCTAATAAAGACTACAAAATTCAGTGTAAAATTTATAGAAGTCAATTTTATTTACAAAACCTACATGGTTTTGCACGGATAGTGCAGTTCTTTATACAAAATAATTGATAAACTTATACTTGATAGTTGAAAACTATCTCTTTTACACAACTCTTTTTATCTTGTCACCACAAACTGCCATCTTTTTGACAACTTTTCTTCTCATGCCTCATTTTCTCAACGTAGTACGTAGTACATCATGGTATGTATGGGCGGACCCACATAGGTGCCGGGTGTAGCACGGGCTACACCCGATTTTATATCGCTAAGTGCAAAAAAAATATTCAAAATTGCCGTTTTTATGGTATGTGCAACCCCTAAAAATTTTTGTGCTACCTGAATTTCTTACGGTTTAACTTTAGCTGGTCCAACATTTATTTTGTGCAACACTCTATTAAAAATTTTGACTGCGCCCATGTCATTGTTGTAAAAGTCCAGGAGTAACCTCTATGTTCAAAGCAGGGTACACTTATGTTCAAAGAGCCAAAATCATCAACTTTTTTCAGTTCTATCCCATCATACCTTTTTATCTTTTCCAATACTCTATTATTTTTCATGTACATATAGTATTACATTAAATATCTAAATGCAATGTTTTACTAAATATATGTTAAAAAAAGATTAAAAAACAACAAATTAAAAAGTTTTTGGCAATATAAAAAATAAAGTTTTCTAACATGAGTTTGTTAAAATGTGATAACTAAACCAATACTAAATAGATTAAAAAACAACATATGCATTAGTTAAATCTAAAAATTACTCTAAAGTCTAAACACATGTATGTTTTAGTTTAATGATTTAAACTCGATTTTTCATATTCACTCAAGCATCTGCCTTTCGGGCACATTTTAGAAAATTCTTTTCTTGAACAATAAATCCTTTTATAAAATAAGAACAAACATATTAAAAAATGGATATTAGATAAGAACATGCTTAAAAATAAGGACATATAATATTACCACATATTCATATTCATAACCATCCCTAATTCCCCAACTGGCCATCAACATAACTTAAATCGAAAAACCCTGCATCATCTAAAGTATAACAACAAATTACTGTATAAATTAGAATAAGACACAAAAAAGTCTAATAACACACATGATCTTATATGCTACTTCATACCCTAACCGTTCGCCGGAGAAAAACGTCATTGATCGGTTACGACATACTTCACAGTTTATTATTGTTTGTAAGCCATTGACAATACAGTTTATTAGTGTATCCAACCACGTCGGCGTAAAGTGAAAGCGGGTTGATTAGTAACATGAAGTAACTGGCACAAAAACAAGACTTTAAAATAAAAAACCCAAAATACAGTTACCTTTTTCTTGTTGAATGAACCTTCTTCATACATCAGTGACATAAGAAAAAAAAATAAAAGGAAAAGAATAACAACAAAAGATCATTTAATATGATTCATTAGTAGTTCTGTTAGTAAAGATGATAAGATAACCAAGATATTTCCAAATAAATCTATAAACAAAAAACACACAAACACACACACGACTTAACAAACGAGATACAACAATAACTTACAAAGATCTCTTTTGATGTAGTTTAAGATACTAAATGCAGCTATTGAAATGTTGTCGTTGGTCGAGATGTATCATCTAATTATCAGAAGTTTTTTAGAGAAAAAGAGAAAAAAATGGTAGATGAGTCAATTGTTTCTTTTGCCGTTCAAAAAGCTAAGAGATGATAAAGGTAAAGAGTTCACATAGTGCCACACTATTTAAGCACACGTGTCATCTCTTTGGGGCTGCACAGTAAATAAAGGGGTTCTTTGTATAATATAGGTATATATATATATATATATATATATATATATATATATATATATATATATAACAAGCAAGATTACCCGCGCGTTTCTGCGGGGCGTTAATTTTTCGCGCGTTGTTACGGGACACTATTCTTTTTTTGCGGGTTTATTTTTTTGGTCTTTATAGCGTTATTTTTTATTTTACTTTTTTTTTTCTTATGCGAATTTATTTTCACGATCTCATGTTTAATAGTTTGATTTTTTTATATGGGCTTATGTGATGGCCCTCATGTTTAAAGGTTTGTTTTTTTGCCTATATGGGTTTTTTTTACTTACCGTACGTCGGTTTTTCATTGCGTCGTTTATTTTTAAAGTTATTAGATATTTTAGTGTTTTTTTTAATTCAACATTTTTTATAAAAGCGTACGTATGTCAGAAGCATTACAATACTGAGCTTGTTTTGTTCGTAATTCGAAGATCTTTACGAGGGTGTTTTAAAGTTTTTTACATAAAAAAGTCGTAAATAGTTAAAAGAGTGGGAATGTACCCGCACGTTGCAACGGGGCATTTTTCTTTATTGCCTATTTGTATGTTTCATGTTATTATACTCGCGCCATAAACGTTGACTAAGTAAAAATGGAGAAAAAAAACTAAATGGGCCAGCCCAAGGCGGGCCATAATTTTTTTCGGAATTGATTTTGAACGAATATTGAGTAGGAATGTGCCCGTGGGTTGAGACGGAGCTGACTTGTGTTTGACGTTTTTTTTATATTGCCTATTTGTATGTTCCCCGTTATTATACTCGTAAATTAAATCTTGACTAAGTAAAAAAGAAGGGGAAAAAAAAATACCAAAATGGGACGGCCCAAAAATGGGAGCCCAAGAAAAATGCTATGGCCCGGATACTGTTAAAAAATGAACAGTGAAATTGCTCACTAAAACGCCGTCGTTTTAAACTTCAATTGATTATATATATAATAGTGAGCTAAGTAGTATAACATTTCTTTATACAAGGCATTACGGTCCGTAATTTTGCTTTTCGATAAAAATTTGAACTTTTACTTATATCTAAAACTCAATTTTTTTATCTATTATTATAATTAACAAACGGCTTCGAGCTAAAAGCATCTTTTAAGTGTTAAGCTCAAGACTGACTTGATCAATTTACGTACCGTGAAAGTTTGATATACACAAATACTTAATAAATTTAAACTTAAACAACCTAAAACGAAAGTCAAACTCATATAACTCTATATAAAAACTGTAACATTTGAGTTATCAAAATGAATAGTACGTATAACATTATACCTTTTATTTAAAAGGTAAGATCGTAATCCCGAGGCTCTTTAATGAGGCCATTATATACATATACTATGTGTGAAATAAAATTATGTTGTTTTGACATAGTTTGCTACAGTGGTGCTACAGTATAACAAGGAAATGCTACAGTGGTGCAACAGTAACCTGCCTTATTTAACACATATAAGCTAATAAGCTCATAAGCCCATCATATAAGCTTAGCCAAACACCCCTAAATGTTCTTTTTAACTGCCCAAACTTATTTATATATGACACTATGGATGTACGCCTTTGAACAAATGGTGATCCAAGATTAACTAAATGGCAGGAAGGAAGGATTTAACACACAAATCAAAAACCATTTTCATTATTTGTAATATTTGGTGGTCACTAATTGGGGCTATTTTTGTGGACAGAAGTCACTATGTCCCGGAGTTGTTTAATCAATCATGTTTTAAGAGACTAAAAAAAGTAGAACTTATGTGATCTCGTGTTATCAGTAAAGCGGTGGTCATTGTTGAGACCATACCCTCACGTCAACACATCGAGCTAATTAAGCATCCTTCTCTTTTGAAACACATATTCCACATTGCAACGAATATTGATTAATTAACTCGATTGTGACGGTTCATATCAATAAATGAAGGTTGAAACTGTTGCTTCAAGATCACGCCCAAGACGCCAAGGATTTTCGTAAAAGGGATGCCGTTCAAGCCCCTCTGGTATATTATACCTTTTATTTAAAAGGCAAGATCGTAATCCCGAGGCGCTTTAATGAGGCATTGTAACAAAAGAGGACCCGACCCGTTTTGCTCTCTCTTTCTCTCCCACTTTCTTCGTTTTCTCACACAGTTCTCACACTAAGCATCATTAACAGTTGTCTGAACACGTGGTGTTTTATCTTTGTATCCAACACAGCTTCTATCTTCTTCACCTTTCTCACACATACACAACACAAAAAAACACACACCCACGCACCGAAAATGTCTGTCTTCTCTCTTGCTCGGACCTTATGAAAAACCCACCACAAATGAAAAAAAAATTATCAGCCCAACAAGATGAGGAAGAAGATGGAGGATGAGTCTCAGCTCCCAATGTTGCTTGCTAAACAAAATCGAAAAACACAAACAAAATGTACCAAATTATTTACACAAATTTTACTCTAATTTATTTCGAATTTAACAATTATTACAACTTATACATATATAAAAATATTGCTTCATGTTGTGAATTCTGTTTAATTTATGTGGAATTGGAGTTCTTTGTTTTCAATTTTGGTTAATTTTGTTTCATTTTTTATTTTGAAATTAGGGTTTTGCCAAAGTTTAATGGGTTTTGTTAATTCGGGTTTTATTATAAATTTTGATGGTTTTTATAAATTTTGAGGGTCTTTTGTAGCTCCAGTATTTATGTATTTAGGTTTAATGAAGCTTGAAAATATTGGGTATATTGAAATTTAAGAAATTGGCGCGAAATCATCTGAGTAAATTATATACGTCAATAGTATCGCAACGAATGTGTACTAAAATTATTCATGATTCGGATTAGGTTGTGTGTCGGTTAGCTTATTACCGGCTCTATGGCCTTATTTGAATGTCAAAAAGCAAAAAGGTCATTTTTAGAGCTTATGAGTTTGTCATCTTGAGCTCTAAGCTAACCAGCAGTCTAACACCCTATTTACGATAGGCAAATACGGAATGGTATGTTTAGCAGGTTTGTTTATTGGTTGCATTTTCTGGTGATTGCATATTTTATATATGTCTTGATCGAAAAAAATTCTGGTGTATATGCCAATATAACAAAACTGGTTTTCATAAATATTAGTAGTCATGAAGTTAAATGATATTTGCAGCTTACGTGAAGGGGATAAGCAATAATGTATGAATCAAACTTGTAATTATACATGTCTATTTACTTTGTTGAGAGTTAATAAGCACTCTAAAGTCAAAAGTCTACTTCTTAGTAAGTACCTCAATAAGCTGCCCATTAATGTTTAGATACATGGATTTAGATGGTTGGCTAATTGTGTAATGTGAATTGCAGATGGATGGTGTACCGTCACAAAGCTATGAAACGCTATACTTGACTCATTGTTCACGCGCTTCAACATTTGGCTCGGCATCATTCAAAGGATTACCAATGGAGTAGTAGTATCCCTAATGTAAGTAAACTATTATTTCAAAAGTTTTAAACTTCGATAATTAAGTAAAAAAACCACAACAAACTTGGTTTAAGTCTATATAAAATTTAAGGAATAATGCACTAGGAGGCGAGTCCAGTATTCAAGGACGTGTCGACCCGTACTATATTTCCAGCCATTTATTGAGTTTCATGTGATATGTATGGTTTTATATACACGGAAAAAATATATGGTGTTGTTTTTGGTTGAAAGAAAATTGTAATGAATATTAGCATAACATCTAAAAAACTGTAAATATATTTTACAGATCCGGTGGGGTTTGCTTAGTGAAACTGATTATTCAGGGTTGTTTGTGATTATTGAAGTGCTTATTGATTAATGTCTGTATATATTCCCCCCTAAAATTAGTAGTCTCACTTATAGGTATAATGATATTGGGTATTGTAATATCTTCCAAAATATCTTACGCCTGCTTTCTTGCTAACATTATGCCAGAGAAACGAAAATTATGGAAATGGAAAGCGACAGAGTTAGGCGTGAATCTTCGCGCCATATTGGGTCTACAGATAAAAGCATAGTTCATTGTAACATGCAGATGGAAAACATATTTTCTGAGTTTGTGAGTATGGTTGTTAATTTCTCAAGGCTTTCTTGGTTTAATCGGGCTTTTTCCTTTTCATTTGCGATCAGATGTCACCGTAACAAATACCTAAGCTAATCAAGCAAGTGGGCTTTTGCGCTCTGGTAAGAGTGCATACTGATGTATTTGTTTTTGGCTTGTGTAGAACTTAGATGAGTCCAGTTGACATTGAAGTCTATGACTTAGTTACTTATTGGAGCTACGCATTGAGATATGTAGCAAGATTCTGGATATAATAAAAACTAAGATTGAAAAGCATAGACATTTCATATGGAATTTTAAGTTGTGTGTATGCGCGTGCTACGAACGCACTAAGCGAGCATCAGTCGTATGAAGGTATGGTTTGATGATCTTTTTTCTTTTCTAGGACTTACTCTGGAATATAAAAAGAGAATGTGTTTTCTATCTCAAATAATATATGGTTGCGTTCCCCATTATGGTTCGTATATCTCCTTCAAGCTACATAAGAGATTCTTTGATTTAAGAGCTTTAGATGAAACGTTATATAAAAATGAATCTACATTGTGTGTCGTGCTCGTGGTGCATATAGAACTTAAGAAGCATGAGATTACAGTATTGGTAGCTAAATGAATTACAAGACAGTCGCTTCTAAGGATCCTTATGATGGCCAGTACAGCCGGTCCTAATTGCTTATCACTTTTCTGATAGCAATTTCCGCTGCTAAAGCAATGTATGCGTGCATAAGCAAGATAACGGTAGGTATCTACATAAGTAAACAATTGAAGTCTCCAGAGAAATATCAGCGTTCTCAAGTTCACTAACACTACATGTGTAGTATGCTCTAGTGCCAGTAGTAGAGCTTAAGAAGCAATGAGCATCATAGGTAATTTTTCATAATGAAACATACAACATCTTACGAAGCAGATTATTGCGTAATATCGTATTATTGTTACGTGTTACTCGCGCGCTAAACAGGCCAGATGTACACTTGTGTATATAGTCAACACAATTCTTTCATTAGTTTCAGTCGATGATTGAGCAGCTACCAGAGTCGTGTAATTAAATGATTAATTCAGAACTTCTTAAGTTGAATGTTTTCTTAGGCACGTCTTTTAAAGGTGCTCTCTGATTCTTAACTGTCAATCAGATAGTTAGTACAGAGAAACGTTTATATAGAGATCGACCGTGGTTAGGGTGTCTTGTTGAAATATAGAATCATTTGATGTTTCATCTGGCCTCGCTCTGATGCAACTTTTGTATCAGCATTCGTGTAAACTTGCCATATGCGGCGGGCAGCAAAGCTGTTGAGGCTATTCGTGGACGCGAATCTGCTTTTGCTTGTCAAGACTAAGGTATATGTTATGTAGAACGTACATGATTATCGACTCAATGCAATTGATAACGTTAGCTGCTAGGTGGGATTAATTGTGTGTTACGCTTGTAGATAACCGGCGCACATCAGTTAATGAAGTATTCTGGTTGAGTTGACCTTACAACACATGGTTTGCCTGTCTTTTTACTCGCAATATCTTTTAATCGCTAAGTTATGTAGTTGACATACATAAATATCCTCTCAAGTATTAGATTGATATCTGTAGTGTTATGTATTGAATGATGATTTATGGAGTTGCATTCATTTAAATTATGTCTGGCTCACACTCATACTGATTATTTTGAGTCCGAACTTGATCGCCTAGTGCCCTTTAAGCTGCATTTTATATTTCACCGTTGTTATGTAATAAGGCACAAAACAACAGTGACCCATTTCTATGTATGCCCCGGCCAAAGTCGATACATGTCTGATATAGTACCCTGCATCTATGAAGTGAGTAGATATTGCATGGACGGATCTCTGATCGCTGGGGAATCTTACTGTATTCTTCTCCTCACATATCGCTATACAACACATGAAGCTGTAGAGGTCTTGAACTTCTATGTACATTTGTGATCCGTACAAACGATACATACAGATAAGCTGATGGATCCTGATGTCTTCTAAAAGGTGAGACTGTGTACTCTTTTTTGTGAACGGGCAGAGTGCTTTTGATGATTTTGAAGATCTTGGACACTGACAATTTTCTTTTGCGAGTCAGATAAGACGTTTAAAGTCGATAAAGTCCAAGCACCTCATTCTGAGAGAATCCATAATGTTTCAACAACATGTAGAGACCATTCAAAGCCATATGGTTTCTGCAGATGTCAACTGTCCTTGACACGCCATCTCACACTGTGATAAGATGTACTGAAACATTAGCTTAATGATTCCTAATAGGTAGAGGACCTTATATTCAAACTTGTCTATAAATGATCGCAGTATAGCAGAAATAGCTAGTAAAGAGAACTTAGATGGCGCACTTCTAGCACATGGCTAATGGACAAGACGAGTTCACATCGAGCATAGTCACACTGAACCTAAGAGCTTATGTATGTACTGGGACAACACCCTGTATAAGTACATTTCTACGCGTGTAGGCGGTCGCTTTCATGTCGATGACGATGTGTGTTCTCTAACTCTACTTGAGTTTTATCTGTGGTTTGTCTGTCTCTCAGTAGTAATGATAGTTGAGTATTAGCCTACGCATATGTGAGAGCCTGTTCTCATAACAGTCGAGTAGAGCAATGGATTTTGCATAGAATGGAAAAGCTACTTGTTTGTCAAATGTTGGATCTTGTTGATAGACAGTTTATCTTATATGTTTCTTCATGATACAGGTAACTATTCTGATTTCTTCTCCGATTTTGTGGCCTAACTAATATGTTCGACGTAGCAACAATGTTCTCTTTATTTTTTAAAAGAAGTACGCTAGCTATTTCTAATTGTATAAGTGTTTTCTCAAAGAGAAAATGATGTAGTGCTTCTTTGCCAAAGAAAGCTGACTTGCCATAATAGGGAAACTTAACAAGTAGTGTATGTTGCTTAGGTTATGAAGCTTTTCAAATAAATCTTATTACTATTAGAGTAGTTTTGAAAATACAGAAGCAATCTTTCGGTGCATTACATGAGCACATTTTGAGGTGATTAGTTTCATTCAGTGAGCTAAATTAAGAAACAATGTACATGACACATATGACATGGGTTGATTTTCATTATGGTTTATCTATTTCTAGATTGTTTAACCAATTAGGTAATACATGATTTTAGTTTATTGAATGTTAACGTCATACAATGTATAAAATGTGATAACATTATCTTGTACAATGTTCCTATTTGTAAGCATAATTGAACAGGACCGTACACGAACAACGGTGTTTACCAGGGTGACGGTTACGCTTCTGGAGCCAAGGTAATTAATTCCTAATGTCGTTAAATTTAAAAAAAAATCAAATTCAGTCATAATTTTGCTAGCTAACTTTTTAAGTAATTTGTTTACGCTTCCCATTTGATCTATTTCTTTTCTTTAATTGCAGTCCCGAATACCGGTATGAGAACCAAAGCAACTGACGTAAATTGCTTGCATCCACACTTCTGTATAATGGAAACTCGATAAAAATCATTTTTTCATTGCCTTAACCATTACTGTATGAATTTCTTTTGCATCTCGATTTTTTGTTATATTCCGTTTTCTTCGAAAATTGTTTAAGATATATTCGTTGCAAATAATCGCGCTCAATAAAATTTGCCGACCTAAAGCAAATGCGTGTATTTAGGCTCTGGATGTTTTTCCGTTATTGTTCCGATGCAAATAATTTTTTAAAAACATTTAAACCCCCCACCCCCCACGCTCTTTTTATTCGTTTTTTTTCTTTTTAACTTTTTTTTAAAACCGCACTCCACAGCGGAGCACAGGTTTACAAACTCGTTTTATAAACTTACAATGTCTAATTAAATTTCTTTAATTAAACCCGATAACTTCTTTTTAATCAAATTTAAGTACAATTAGAATGTCAACTTCCTCACTCATCATATACGACCCAACATATCTGAACAAGATTTTTTCTAACGCATTTTCATGACGTATAATGGATACTGCAGGCTTCTGGGCCTAGGCCGTACCATTACACATGGGCCTCATCCCAACTAAACAAATAACAAGTATGACAGGCCGAAACTAAGACCAGAACCACACTGGCACGGCCCGGATGCAACAAGACAAAGGCGGATCGGTTATAAGCCACTTCCGTAGGCTCTCCGCGGACCAACTAGCGTCTGTGGAAGCGGATCCGCGTCTACAGGTCACGATTACCGCGGACCCTTGCCCGACAAGGGTCCCACTTCGGCCACTATAATTGTAGGAGAAATACTAGGAAATCCTAGTACTAAACCCCCTATAGGGGTCATCTGACACACCAAAAGGTACAATTCTCTGACTCCTTCAAATACACACACATACTTCTGACAACATGGTTTCTTACTCTCACGCCGAAGTCTAATCGTGTGGTCCGTCCCCACGGTAAGGCTAACGGTTTACTTTCATTGTGTAGGAAATCATTCTAATAAATTGGTTTAGTACAAGATCCAACCTAAAGTGAGCTTGAAGGTTCAACCCAACAAGCGATCTTAACCCATCCGTGACATATTTTGTACTAACAAGTTGGCACCATCCATGGGACCCGTACACAATTACGTTTCCTAAAATACTTACCATGAGTGGATCAACGGAGCTCAATCTCAACCCACCCACGTTCGCCGTGCGAAACACAATGGGAAGAGAGAAAGAGCAAGCCTCAAAAAATCCAGATAGGCCCGCGCCTGACGTAGCCCTTCGGGAATACTATGATAACCATTATCATCAGCTGTTTTCAATAATACCTGAAAAAGTTCACAATGAGAAAGTGCAACAAGAAAAACTGAAAGAAGTAAAAGCACGACTTAATTTCGAAGGGTGTTCAAGAAGAAATTCAAAGATCCAAGAAACGTCATAATACTCTGAATCCAGAACACCAAACAAAATAGAAGATCTAAGAAGAAGGCTAAAGCCTAGATGCTCCCGCAACATGTCTAGAAGTCCGGAACCAACCAGCGTCTTCTCCGGGATACGGCGAGACATATCTGCATCACCTAGACGCAGGCAGGGAGATAAAAGAAGAAGGGATGAAGATGTGTTCCATAGGCTGTGGGTAGAGGAAGAAGTGTGACCGCACACTAAGAAAGCCGCTACCAGGGTTCCCGTCCACGAAGAACGGAGCCGCTCTCAGAAAGCGAAGACATTGAAGGGGGACATTGGAAGTCAAGGTTGAAAAAACAGAAGTCAAGCATCGAAGAGGAAGATCTATCTCAACCATGGATATGCGAGGAAGCAGATCCCCTCACCCCTCGAATCCGTTACTTCGAACTCCCAAAAAAGAGCCGAATGCCAAACAACGTCAAAACATATGACGAAAGTGATGATCCGGAAGATCACTTGAAAATCTTTCAAGCAGCTGCAAAAGTAGAGCACTGGGCAATGCCGACATGGTGCCACATGTTTAATTCTACACTCACTGGGTCTGCCAGGGTATGGTTTGACGACCTACCTCCGGAGTTCATAGATAGCTATGATGATTTGAAAAAGGAATTCCTAGCAAACTACCTTCAACAAAAGAAGTGCATCAAGGATCCGGTAGATATCCACCACATCAAGCAGAGAGAAGGGGAATCCACGGAATATTTCATGCAAAGGTTTAAAGCTAAAAGTAGGCATGTTAAAGGAGCCCCAAAATGCATGAGAATCCTCGGATTCATGCACGGAATCACCAAACCTGACCTCATCAAACGCCTGCACAATAATATTCCAAAGTCAGTAGACAAGATGATGATGGTAACCACAACGTTCCTCCGAGGAGAGGTGGCATCCTCCAATCAAGCACGGAAGAAAGCACCTCCGACATGGAAGCAGCAGGAAGTAGGGAGAAAACAAAATTTTAACAGAAGGGGAGATTTCAGGAATCAACAGAGATCAGAGAGGAGACGTAACAAATTCACACTTCTCACAAAATCCTCAAAAGAAATATTGGCTCTAGACAAAGGCAAATTCAAAGCCCCGCTACCAATGACTACTCCTTTGGAAAAAAGAAACAGCAATAAATTCTGTGAATTTTGGAGAAGTAGGGCATAATACTGATGAGTGCATGCATTTAAAAAGGCAAATTGAGGAATTAATCAAGAATGGAAAGTTGTTGCACGTGATCAAAGAGCTTAAACAAGGTAGCAGAAAGGATCAGCCAAAGATAGCAAAAAAGGCGGAAACATCCAGAAAGGACAAGCCTCTTGCAATCTTGATGGTTCAGCCACGGCAAAGAGTCACCAGGCAGAAAATTACATAAAGCTTCTCCCCCTGTCTAGAAATTTTGTTCCCACCCTTAGGAGATGAAGATGGGACGGAAGGCCCTATGATCATTGAGGCAGAAATAGGAGGACACTTTGTACATCAAATATATGTAGATGGAGGATCGGCTTCAGAGATACTATATGAACACTTCTTCAATAGGCTCCGTCCGTAGTGAAAAGCCAAATGATTTTAGCTATCGCACCCCTCATTGGCTTTAGTAGATAAATCATATGGCCAATGGGACAAATACTGCTGCTAGTAAAACTAGGAGATGTGGAGCATTTCACCTTTACATGGATGAATTTTGTGGTAGTAAGACCACTGTCTCCATACAATGGGATCATAGGAAGGCCAGGAATGAGGAAGATTCAAGCAGTCCCATCAACAGCTCACGGAATGCTAAAATTCCCAGTCCCATGATGGATACTCACTCTCTGAAGCAGCAGGATAACCCTATTTAAATGCACAATGGTCTTCGGACCTGAAGCACGACCTTCCGATATCATTCAAGCAGCAGAGGAAAGAATCAAAGTGGCCATTCATCCAGAACACCCAGAACAAACAATTGTAATAGGCTCCACTCTAACAGAGGAAGGACGGAAGGCATTATGTGACTTACTTAGGTGCAGCCTTGACGTATTTGCTTGGAAACCAACAGATATGACAGGGGTTCCGCGACACATAGCGGAACACAGACTAAATGTGTGTGAAGGATGCTCACTAATGAGGCAAAACAAAAGAAGCCAGGCACCAGAAAGAAATAAAGCAATACAAGAAGAGGTGAAAAAACTGGTGGACGCCGGCATAATGAAAGAAGTCCATTATCACAGTTGGTTATCAAATCCAGTAATGGTGAAAAAACATGATAACAATTGGATGATGTGCGTAGATTTCAAAGACCTAAATAAGGCATGCCCTAAAGACGGTTATCCTCTATCAGAAATAGACTGGAAGGTGGAATCCCTCTGCGGATACCCCTTCAAGTGCTTTCTAGACGCATATAAAAGGTATCATCAAATAAAAATGGCCAAGGAGGATGAAGAGAAAACAATATTCATTACAAGCCAAGGAGTATTCTTCTATTCTAAAATGCCTTTCGGCTTAAAGAATGCCGGAGCAACTTACTAGCGTCTAGTAGATAAGGCATTTCAAAAGCAAATTGGCAGAAACTTAGAAGTATATGTGGACGACTTGGTGATCAAAAGTCGCACGGAGCATGAAATAATAAGAGACATGGAAGAGACATTCAAAACCCTAAGGGAAATAAACATGAAGCTAAACCCAAAGAAATGCACCTTCGGAATAGAGGAAGGCACGTTCCTGGGATACAAAGTGAATACCCGGGGAATAATGGTATGTTCGGACAAAGTAGGAGCTATTTTAAACCTGCCATCCCCAAAGTGTCTAAAAGACGTATAAAAGTTGAATGGAAAGCTAGCAAGTCTATACAGTTTCCTTTCCAAATCAGCAGAAAAGTCATTGCTGTTCTTCAAAACTTTAAAGAAATGCACAAAGAAGAATGATTTCCAATGGACTGCAGAAGTTGAGGCTGCGTTCAAAGAAATGAAAAAATTGATCGCAGAACTCCCAACATTAGCTGCACCAATGGAGAAAAAAGAATTGATTGTGTACCTTGCGGCCGCACGTGAGGCCGTAAGTGCAGTTCTAATGACAGAAATGGAGGCAAAGCAAATGCCGGTCTACTTTGTTAGCCGCGCCCTACAGGGTACAGAGATAAATTACACGTCAATGGAAAAGTTGGAGCTAGCTTTAGTACATGCAAGCAAACGGCTAAAAAGATACTTCCAGGCTCACACAATCATTGTCATCACGAACCAGCCATTCAAGCAGATACTGTCAAGACCAAAGGTCGCAGGAAGGCTGCACAAATAGAGTATCGAGCTAGGTGAATATGACATATAGTACAGACCAAGAACATCAGTCAAAGGACATATCTTGGCGGATTTCATAGTGGAACGTCTTGAAGATGACTCTCTAGACGCGCCCATGGAAACGGAGGAGGAACTTTCGGACCCATAGACGTTGTTTACAGACGGATCATCTTGTATAGATGGTTCTGGAGCTGGTCTAATACGTACAAATCCGAAAGGAGTAGAGTTCACTTACGCCTTAAGATTCAGGTTCGAAGCAGCCAATAACGAGGCTGGATATGAAACTCTAATAGCCGGCCTAAGAATCGCAGAACAAATAGGTGTAAAAAATCTCCAAGCAAATGTGGACTCCCGTTTAGTCACCAATCAGGTAAATGGATCCTACATAGCCAAAGAGCCTGGAGTGATACAGTACCTAGAGAAAGTGAAAGTACTCTCCAACAGCTTCAAAAAATTCTCAATCAAGCAAGAACCAAGAAGTGAAAACAAAAAAGCTGATGCTCTAAGTAAAATTGCATCCACCAGCTTTGCCCATTTAACTAAACAGGTCCTGGTCGAGGAGCTTAAAGAGAAGTCCATAAATGAAGCAGAAGTGTTAGTAGTTGTGGAAGAAGAGGAAGACACATGGATGACCCCAATCTATAATTACCTCACGGAAGAAACACTCCCCGCAGAAAAGGAAAAGGCAATAGTTGTACGACGCAAGTCAGGAAGGTACGTTGTAATCAACGGAGTCCTATACAAGAAATCCTATCTTGGACCGTGGTTACGATGCGTGGGGCCATTACAAGCAAATTATGTCTTAATAGAAATTCATAAGGGATCTTGCAGCATGCATGCCGGAA
>BQNB010114979.1:6606-21649 GCA_026074375.1 Tanacetum coccineum
TTTTTTTTTTTTTTTGATTTTTCTATTTTTTTTTATCTTTTACTTATACTAAAAAGAAAAGGAAAATATATTTTTTTACTTTTATATTTTTGATTTTTTTTTACTTTTTAATTTTAAAACAAAAATGAAACTTTCTAAGTCGAAAGGATCTTCAAACCAAATCAACAAACACAAAACGTAGGAATCGTAAACACTAGTCCCCGGCAACGGCGCCAAAAACTGATTCGGTAGTTTTACACGCGAAAAATATAGAAGATTACCAAGTTACCCTTGATAAAATTCACTCTCAAAAATATATATAATATAATATAAAATACGTATGTTTGACCGGGTAAGTATGATCACCCGGGTCGTTTCCCCAACGACTAGTGAAATTGAAACCACGTTTTAGGTTCGGATCTTGATTTGAGTGGAACAAATATATTTTGAATAAGTTATTACTACGAAATTAAGAAGCAACAAATAATGACAATTAAGCAAGTAGACAAACTAAAATTTCACTAAATAAAGAAAAATTGCCGAAAATTATTAAAAATAAAAGCCCTAATTTTTATCTTTTTATAAAAGTTTAATCGAACTAATTAAAACTTAACCCTAATTATTAATGAAAACTTAATAAACTAATTAAAAACTTAACTAATGGACTAATATTGCAAAGATCTAAGAGACTAACAGAGAAACTAACAGACTAACGGAGGGACTAACTGAAGAACAACTAAGATCGAAAAGTTACACTATCTACCCTGAGAATCTACCCCGATCACAAACTAAGGCCCGAATTAAGGTGAGATTTGAAAAAGTGCTTAAAATGAAAAACTCAAAGAAGCAAAGTTGTAGAGGGAGTTGTGGGATAAAACTTTATGAAGAAAGACTTCTATCTAAAAAATCTACTAATAGTTCAATAAGAGCTTATTAAGCAGGACTCAGAAAGTAGGGGTTAAACCCTTGGTTTTAGTAAATGAGTGTTAAAAAACTTAATACTAGATAAAAATGCAAAAGGAAAGAAGTTCTAAAGAGCTTATGATGTGATTAATCTATAAATGAAAAGAAATTAAAGCTTAAACTACTTTTATGCTACTGAAATTGATCAAGAACTAAGCAAACTCAGGAAATAAGCAAAGTAGCACTAAATCCAAATGATCTTAAAAGCTTAAAAGGCTAAACTAGACTCTAAAACTTTAAGGGCTTATAAAACTACTTATAATCTATCTAATTAAGCTAGAAATCTTCGATCAATAACTAAAAAAAAAAACAAATTTAAATCCTAAAGTTTCTAAGTACTGTTTTTGGCTTTTTAACTTTTTGACAGCAAAAATAAGCTAAGACAATAAGCTAGAAAATGAAATTAAAGACTTAAACTATATTAAGCTATATAAAAACTTAAATCCTACTGAATTTGATAAGCTAAATCCTAAAATTACTGTTCTAAATTAAGCTAAGAACACAGCAGTACTAACTGAGGTTAGTACTGGTAGTGTAAAAGTTCAGCAGTACTTTCAAGTGAAAGAACTGCTGATGCAATTTGACTTTTAAGAACAAAATTAAGCTATGAAAATATAGCTAGAGAATGAAAATAAGCTAATTTCATAATACGCTATAGTAAACTTAATATACTGAATTAGCAAAATCTAAGCTAATTTGTACTACTTGTGAAGCAGTACTAACTTGGAAGTTAGTACTGGTAGTGCAAAGGTTCAGCAGTACTATCTTATGTTAGTACTGCTAGTGTAAAATTTGAGAGTACACTAAACCAACACCTTTTAAGATATGACAGGTTTGCGTAAAGTTTTACAGAGAAATCTAATGAACAACTTACTAAATACAGATAAACTGCTTAAAAAAACTTAGCACATCATGAATAAAACAACTGACTAAGCCTTAAATCTAGATCTAACGAATTTAAACTAATATTTTTGGGATTTATGTCTTTTTTATAACAGAAATTAGTAAACTAATGATCTCTAACTATTGAAGCACAAAAACAGATGAAAACACATAACTAAATAGAACTAGAAGAGATATTTGAAACATAAACAGGCAAAGGAATACGCACATAAACAGATTAAACATAGCAAGCAAATAATATCATTATCTAAACCTAGATTTTAAAGGAAAATGACAAGAGAAACTTACAAATCCTTAGCTGAACAGAGGACAATAAAGGCAGCTACAAGCTCTCTAGCTTATTAGATAAGCATAGAGTATAAGTCATTGGGATCTCTTCCAAGTTAAGTCCCCTTCAAAAAGTCAAATTACCAATAAGATCCAATAATGAGTTTTAATCTGATTTAAGGTTTAGATAAGGTTATACTGAATTCAAAACAAGCTCTATTTCAGCTGTAGACTGAAAGAGTCTCTTGTACACCACATAATATGAGCTTATTGAGACATTTTAGCTTATTGAGGGAGCTTATGACTTAAAATGAGAGCCTTAGAAAATGAGATTTTAAAACACTAAAAATGATTCATTAACTAAAGAAGCTGTTATACATTACTTGAAAAAGAAAAATTTACCTTTAAGGGAACTGACGAATTTAGCTAACAATTTAATAAAAACTACAAATCACTTATGGTGTGAGAATGAGGCCTATTTATAGCACTTTGAGGAAGCTTCTAGGACCTCTAGCCCTGCTCTCCAAACTTTTAATCCTGGCCAATCATTTCTTCAATCATTTGATCTATATTGTGGGACGTTGGATCATTTTGTGGACACCTGAGGATTGCCAGGCTGGCATTCTTTGATGTGACGTTTGTGTTAGTTTTGTGAGTGAGTTTAGCACAAAACCCATCACAATTTGTGCTTCTTTCATTGATTACGTGGCCTTTGAGCTTGGGCTAGGATAAGTATCCCCTTGATTAGACTAATTTGACCCTTCATTTGTGCTTGCGCTTCCTTGAATTGACCAACGCACCCTTTAATTTTGATTTGCCCCTTGTTTTACCATGGGGGTGAAATGAAGAAGACGGATGAATAGTAAAAGGGGTTCCCGCTCCTTTTTTGACAGTTAAAACTGTTGTAGTTTGGGAAGTTTGCACATTTGGCCCTTGTCTTTCTTTTCTCTCTTTCAAGTTATAAATAACTTTCGGAAATTGCAAGATTGGCCCTTGTAGATGAAAATTGGCTAAGGCTTTGGATCTTTGGCTTCTTTTTGAACTCTTCTGATTCTCGTGTCCGTGTTTGCTCGCTTTTGACTGTTTTCTTGTGATTTTTGACTTATCCGTACCTGCACACACAAAACACAAATACAAGCATATTTTTGCCATTTTTGGTCTGTTTTGGGTTTAATTGGGTTATTTTAGGTATAAATGGATATGTGTATTTTACACTTATCAAAATTCCCCAAACTAAACGATTGTGTGTCCTCACGCAATATCACATGCCTTATAACCAAATATCTCGAAAATTTCCCAAACTAAACCTTTGAAAAGTAGCAAAGATTTTTGTTTGAGAGAGATAAGAGATCACAAGTTATAAAACACCCGATATCCATTTTCTAAATTTTTTCTCTTTTTGTGATTTTTTCTTGATAATTAACTACCTAACTATAACTTATTTGTGTTGACATAATGTAATGTTTTCATTACCTCATTGGTAACTTTTAGGATCATAGAATAAAAAGCACAATTAAGTGTCTAAAAGATAACTTCATCATCCCCGATTTTTCACTTTTCCCATGCTAAGCTTAAAAATAAGATCACTGCTATTTATGAACTAAGATGCTAAGACTTCTTATAATTACAACTTGTGAATTCCTCTTCCTGACATAAATCATATATTAAGGTGAGTGTGTCCAAATTAATTTAAACCATTAAATCCACATATTAGATAGTTGAAATCTGACCAAGCTTTACATATGGGCCCTTTGGGCTAATATGTTAATCACTCAGAAGAATCACAACTCAAAGCAAACAAAAACCTCCTTAGCTAAGACATCGTTGGTTCATTTGTTCCATAATTGACTTTCTTCTCTAGCAATCCCACCGTCATCGGGTAAACGCTAAGGCTTTTGACACCCCATCTGGAGAATACTAACCGAAACGCATGAACTTCCGATGAAAAAGCTTTGTAGACTTTTGCAATCTTTAGCTCAAAAAAGAATACCTTGGTTTTAAAAAAAATGAAACTTTTACTATTTATTTTCTAACATTGCAACTTTATATATTCACTATTTTCATTATTAGGCTAGGAATTGGTATCACTTTTCTTTCGACGACACATCGGCCTCGCCTCCGACAAGAGCTCGCGTACTTATTATGATATCAACCCTAAATATACATCCTCCATCCTTTCTTTTTTTTTTTGTAGATGTCACACCTGAGCGAACCGACAAATGCCCATGTACTTTATTGCGATGGAGTTTGTATATTAATTATTAACACTTAAGGATTTATAACTTGCATCCTTTTTATTTACCAACTACATTTTAATAGATTTTTTTTATAACTTTAATAACACTAATTAATGGATTTAACATATTATTTTTGCAAATAGAAAAATTTCATTTTAGAAAACCAAAGTATAAACTTGAACTAAAATTCTTATTTACAAATGATGTTTGACTCATCATTGATAAAGCTTTTTCTCTAAATATGTTGATTAGACTTTTAAGAGTAAAACTCTAATTTGCAAAAATTAAAGAGAACACGTATAATTAATCAATTTAAGAGCTCCGGGGAAGAAAAATCACAAGTTATTCTTATAAGCCTTTAAGTTTTCAAACATAAAACTTTGTTTTGCATCCAAAATCGTATATATAAACTATAATTCTTTTCTTCACAAAAGAAATTTGCAAATTTCTTAGCCTATATAAATATCCCCAACCTCGGCTATTTAAATCTACTTGAGATTAGCACATTTCTTCATTCCTAAACGATTTCAAGTCTTAGCATGTTTATAAGGTTCTAATGATGATAGCAACAAACTATCATCATTAATTGTTAAGGGAGAAAGCTAGAACTCTACACGTATGATCGGGTCAAAAATTACTTCTTATTCTTACCAACGGAAAACCTACATTTTTGTCTTAACACATTTTTTATATTTTTATTATTTTTTTTTTATATTTTTATATTGTATGACAACTAAGAACTTAAAAATTTAAATTTTTTGCTATTTTTGTGGGAAAACGGGTACGTGAGAACAAAACAATAAGCAAGCAACATCAAATCGATAGATTCCCTTTCCCAACTAAAACGAAACATTTGTCCTCAAGATTTAAAAGAGGGTCTCTACGTAAATATCTAAGCCGTTTATGGAGGTATGCAAGAAAAAGTTAATCGATAAGACGAAAGGATATGGATCTCCCCAAACTAATTTCACTCAAAGGATGAGAAGCTCGAGTAGAACGGGACAAATCAACCGGACACGAGAGACTTTAAAAATTGTTGGGAGAATCCTACAAAAATCATAACAAGCAAACAACAAACAGCGAGAAATCGGAAAAAGTACAAGCCTCTCTCAACACAACACATTGGATAATAGAAAATAGAAAGAAAAATAGAAAGGATAAGCATGGGGTAAACTCCCACGAAGCGGCTTGTTTTTTGATAAACGAGTGCAATCGGCAGATCGACTCGCTCCCTGAATTTAGTTGTCCTTTAAGGAATGTTCGGGATGGTCCGGCTAACACAATGGTGGTGTATCCCCTCCTAGTAGTGTTAAGGACGGTGACAATTGAACTTTGAAATTAGAACCATTAGCATGAGACAACTTGGCAGTGCCATAAGGATAAACTTCGGTGATTGTGAAAGGTCCGGACCATCGGGATTTGAGCTTTCCAGAGAAAATCTTTAATCGGGAGTTGAAAAGCAAGACTGATCACCAACTTTGAAGATTCGATTCTTTAGCTTGGAAGTCGTGTAGATTCTTTGTCTTTCTCCATGTTATGATTAGTGAATTCTCGTAAGCTTGATCACGAAGCTCGCTTAGTTCATTGAGTTGGAGCTTTTCGATGATCGCCCGCGGTCTTTAAATCGAAGTTGGCATGCTTAAGAGCCCAATATGCTTTGTGTTCTAGTTCAACTGGTAAGTAGAACAGCTTTTTCAATAGACTAGGTAAGTTGTTTCGGAGTGCATCCTATCGGAGTCTTGATAAGCGGTTTAAAAGGCCCAATTAATGCATTCATCTAGTTTGTCGGACCATGAGGCACGATTTTCTCCTACCGTTCTCTCTAAAATTCTTTTGAGACCTCGATTCGTGACTTCAACTTGACCACTCGTCTGAGGGTGGTAAGGAGTCGAAAGACGATGGGTGACACCATATTTGACATAAGTTTTATCAAATTTGTCGTTACAGAAATCGGGTCCACGATCGCTTATGATCGCTCTCAGAGCACCGAATCGGGAGAAAAGGGATTTTAAGAACTTAACAAACTACCCTAGCATCGTTGGTGGGGAGCGCTTTTGCTTCAACCCATTTGGAAAGATAGTCGACGGCTACTAGAATATATTTGTTTCTATAGAATGACTGGAAAAGGTCCCATATACAATCGATTCCCAACACATCGAATATTTCACAAAACTTGGATAGCTTTTTGAGGCATCTAATCACGTTGAGAGATTTTGCCTTGGTCATTGACATGCATACAAGATTTGACAAATTCGAAGATCCTTTAAAGAGTAGGTCCTATAAGAAACGGGCATACAAAATCTTCTTGCGGTAAAGGGCAAGTAGGGTCCCCGGTAGGTCCAAACTGTGACCATGCTTCGAGATCTCGAGAGCTTCTTTGCCATACTATACACCTTCGGATTATTGTTCCGCACAAGTCTTTGAGAAAACGGCCATAAGAAGTATTGTTTTACATCTTTAAAGAACTTGTTTTTCTCTTGAGTCGACATTCCTGTTTTAATGAATTTCCCCGCGTGGTAGTTAGCAAAGTCGGCGAACCACGGGGTACTTTGGTCTTTAGAAGTTAACACACTTAAAGTCTCTAAAGGAAAAGTCTCGGTAATCTCTTTTGGATCAAAAACATTTTCGTAAGGGTTTTCAAGACGAGAGAGGTGATCGGCTGCATAGTTTTCAGCTCCCTTAGTATCGATAACTTTAAAATCAAATTCTTGAAGAAGTAAGACCCATCGAAGCAATCTTGCTTTGGCGTCTTTCTTGTTGAAGAGGTATTTCAAAGTGGAGTTTTCCGTGTAAACAACACTCTTGTTCATGATTAGATATGATCGAAACTTCTCAAAAGCGTAAACAACTGCAAGCATCTCTTTCTCTGTTGTTGTGTAGTTTGTCTCTGCTTCGGTCATGGTCTTGCTAGCGTAATGAATTGGTCGGAAATGCTTCTCAATCCTTTGTCCTAGGACCGCACCTATTGCATAATCACTTGCATCGCACATGATTTCAAAAGGTTGGTCCCAATTCGGAGCAATGAGAATTAGAGCTTCGGTCAACTTCTTTTTCAATGTTTGAAAGGCTAGAATGCAATCTTCCGAGAAAATGAAAGGAGTATTCTTCTCTAAGAGATGGGTCATGGGTCGAGAGATTTTGGAAAAGTCTTTGATAAATCTTCGATAGAATCCAGCATGCCCGAGAAAACTTTGAATTCCTTTAACGGTTGTTGGGTGAGGAAGCTTAGAAATTACATCAACTTTGGCCTTATCGACTTCAATTCCTTTTCTAGAGATCTTATGTCCTAAAACAATGCCTTCTTTAACCATGAAATGGCTCTTTTCCCAATTTAGTGCTAATTTGGTGTCTTCACACCTTTTGAGCATTTTGTCTAAATTGGCAAGACATGAGGAAATTGATATTCTCCAAAAACTGAAAAATCGTCCATATAACCTCCATCGTTCTTTCTATCATGTCGTGCAAAAATGGGCCATCATACAACGTTGAAATGTTTCGGGTGCATTGCACAACCGAATGCAATAACAACGGTACGCGAAAGTTCAGTATGGGGCACGTGAGTAGTTTTCTTTGATATTTAGGACTATAGGAATTTGAAAATACCCTGAAAAACCATCTAAGAAACAATAAAATTCGTTGCCGGCTAATCGCTCTAACATTTGGTCCATGAATGGTAACGGAAAATGGTTTTACAAGTATCTTCGTTCAACTTTCGATGTCGATGCTAACTCTCCTCCCATGACTATCTTGTAGGCACCAAAACAATTTTCAATTTTTTTTCTTCGTTCTTGTTCAACGGTCATCATCCCTTTTTCTTGGAAAAACAATAGATCGGGACTAACACATGGACTATCCGATTATCGGATAAATCACATCCCGCGTCAAGAAGTTTTTTACTTCTTTCTTGATGCCGGGTGGATTTTAGGGATAACCCTGCCAATTGATGTTGGACTGAAGGTTCGTAATCATCTTCTAGAAGGATTTTGTGAGAGCAAAACTCTAGATCTATGCCTCGGATATCAGAAAGTTTCCAAGCAATTGCTTGTTTTCGGTTTTTGAGAACGTTAATGAGTGAGGTCTTTTCATCTTGGCTTAAATCTTTTGAACTGGAAGCTTGTTATTTTCCTCTAAAAACGCATACTCGAGATGCGGAGGTAACTCTTTAAGTTCGACTTCGGGAATTTCATCTTTTGGTTCGAGTGAAGACTTCTTTGGTTCAACAACTTTAAGATCTTTTTGAATTCCGGGATAGTAATCTCCTTGGTCTGGTGAAGGTAATGGATCACTGTTGAGAAGTGCATCAAGAATGAGAATGTCACCCTCGGGATCATAGTACGTAGCATTGAAAACTGGTGAAACTGGTTCATCATCGATTGCTATAAAAGCATCGGCTTCCTCAAAGAGTAGAAAATCGCTTTCATCAAAAGGAGTAAGTGTTGGAGATGAAGTAGAAACAATCGGATCGTAGTACTGAGAAAGATTGTTGTAAGGGCAACGGAAATCGGGATAATCCAAGTACTTTTGTGAGTAACTCTTATCATGTAAAAAATAAAAAACATCAAATTAGATCAACCTTCTTCAACGATTCGAGATTGTTGTATGAAATGGAAGGTGCATCACCACATTTAAGGGTTAACGATTGATCATCATTCCTAAGAGTAATCTCTCCTTCGTAAACATCGATTAAAGCATGAGCCGTCCTAAGAAAGGGTCGCCCGAGTATCAACGGTACTCGAGGATCGGCTATAAAAAATCCAAGAACACAATTTCGGCGGGAAAGTAAAACTTCCCTACTTTGACAAAAACATTTTCGGCAAACATGGTTGGTTTTGGAAATTGTACGGTCGGCTTATTCTTATTAACATTTTTGTTTCGGTTAGCCCGGGGTTGAAGCCTTTTCAAATTGGATAAAGGCATGAGATTGATACTTTCACCTATTCGGCAAGGGCTAAGTAATATCAAACTCCGAAAAATAACTTGGGAATGAGAAATCGACGGGGTCACCTAGCTTTTCTGGAAGCTTTTTTAAGACAACCCCCCCCACCACTAAAAATTTAATTCAACGGTGTTTTGGTCATTCAATTATAACTTGTTCTTTGTTTTTTATGCATCTTCTTAAACATTGACGCAAACTTTGGCATATGAATGAGAGCATCCGCAAAACTTAGCTCAAAATGAAGATTACGGAAAATTTCCATAAACTTTGAAGCTAGGATATTATCCTTTTCACGAATCTTCTCTTTTACAAGTCTCGAAGGGTAAGGCAAATTTTGGTTTGGTCTTTTGATTCTAAAGAAGGCTCTTCAATTGGATCTTTGTCTTTGGTTTGTTCTTGACGGAATGGGGTGGTTGGATGTCTTGATCTTGGTAGCTCGTTCTTTTGTCACCTCACTTTCCTTTCCACCACCGGCGGTGGAATCGGAGGGTCCTTCGTATTTAAACACCAATAGAGTCGTTAATTGCCTTGGCTTCATTCATAGGATTTGGAATGGTATTGCCTGGTAAAGTACTTGAACTTGCAAGATTGGTTAGTATTGCCTAAAGAAATAATCTTGGTGCAAGATTGTTAACAATCTTGTAACATTTGTCATTTGATTTTGCAAACCTGATTTTTATTATCATTATGTATTTTCAGGTCATTTTTATGACGCTATTATTTGTCATAATTTCACCATTATTTTATTTTTGTTTCGTACTCGTTTACTTTTAATTCTTATCTTATAATTATATAGCGAAACTAAAAATCAAACAATTAACGTTAACAGACACCATAAACGTATTAAAGTTTTCGTCAAAACAAGCAAATTTTTATTTTTTTATTTTTACGAAAGTAATAATTAACTTTGTTCATTTTTTTGGTACGTAAAAATTGATTACGTTTCGCGATAAAACTTCGTTTAGGCAATTCCGGAACCACCAAAAATTTCTACGCTTCTTCATAATACCCACTTTTAAACCCAATACATTTAAATTAACTCTATTTATCATATATATCTTGCCATAACCGGATCATTGCCAAAATATTCAAAGAAATATCCAAATGGTCAAGATTGGTCTTTGTACTTTTTCTACACATTAAGATCTATGTTTCCTTGTTTCATTTGACAATAAAGTCTTCCACATTTTACTCTCATTGGTCTCCAAGACTTCCTATCTTGCTATGACGAGTCTTCTTTTGCTTATAACTCTTAACAACTTGAAGTAAATAGCACACATTCATTTCCTTGATAATACATCAAACACTTTTCTTCTTTTTGGCTTACATACCAACGTTCCCCAAAATTAACCACAATAACATCCATTAAAAAACTTTTCACTACTTCATTTACATTCTCTAATATAACCTTTCTAACGATACCGTAAAGTATTTGAAGCCTTGATATAACCATTTCAAGTGTTGAAGCAATAACGAGAAAACTAGAGTTTTATAAGGAAAACTAGGGTTGTTTTCAAGACATGGATTTAACCACAAGAGGTGTGGTTTATTTTTCATGTTCTCATCATTATACACCATAAGGTCATCTAGATCCTTTATATTCTTGCAATTTATTTTTTGCATATGTTAGTTCTATGTAGCTTGGAATCACCATGTAGGATTTTAATATGTAAATGGAGTTTTTACTTTGTAATGATCATTTTGCCATTAATTTATTATATGTGGAGATATTGCTAATATCATGTTAAAAGAGATGAGAAAGTATTGTACCATATTAAGTTGGTGTAAAAATGATTAAATGGTTAAAAATGGATTCAACAAGGTCACTCAAAGATTCTGTCCAAAATTCGTTTATATAATCATTATTTTATTTTTTATAAAGTAGTATGATTCACGACGCTTCCGATAAAGGTAAGAACGTGTCTAACGGTTTTATAACGAAAAAGTTAGACGCAAAACAGGTGGTTTATATTCGAGGTATAAAAATCCAGCATTTGTTAAGTTAGTGGTTTCTGTCAGGATTTTAAGATGGTATTTGCGGCACTTTCGAGTCCGTTTCGGCCTTCGGCCGAAACATGAAAGTCGTTCGGAAGGTCGTTTTACTTCCACCGCGAGCTTCTTTAATCTAAAAGGTGTGGTATCGGGTCGCTAAGGCGGAGGCAAAAATCTGGCATTTTGTGGTAATTAATACACTGCATCAGATCTGTTGCGAGTGCTTTTTCGCCATTTTCGGTGAGTTTCGGGTCTTCCCCACCCCCTGGACAGACCTGGAAAGTTGTTCAAAATATCGTTACTGCATAATTTTCTTTAGTAACCCGAGTACATGGAAAATGTGATTTAGTGGGTCATTATAGTCGGGTCGGACTTAGAAAATATACTACCAGTAGTAATAACACTACCAGGAGTAACTAATATACTACCAGTAGTAATAACACTACCAGGAGTAACTAATATACTTCCGTAGTAATAACACTACAGGGTAACTATATACTACCATGTAGTAATAACTAAAACTACTCAGGAGTAACTAACACTACCAGGAGTAACTACAACACTACCAGGAGTAACTACAACACTACCAGGAGTAACTACAACATACAGGAGTAACTACAACACTAACAGGAATTAAACTATAATTGCATTATTTAGATAATTTATAAAATGTTTTACAATTATAAATATGTTTTCACTCAAACAATTAGATGGTGATTAGCTAAATAGACTTATGCATAGTAGAGATTACTCAATGTGATTAGTACTTATACGACCTATATTGGATTAGGTTGCATTCGATTGTTTCCGTGACGCATTTTTATTGTGATATACTTCGTTGATTATCATTTACTCAAGGTGAGTTCATAGTCTCGCATTTTAATCTTTTTAATGTTTTATAAACCCGCGAGGGGAATACATGCTCTTTTACAAACTTGTATATTTTTTATAGATAATTACCTTTCAATACTTTGTAGTTCATAAACACACTGTTTCTCTTTTAATGGTTTTCATAAACTGTTTTCGGGGTGAGAATACGTGCTCGTTTTACTACATAAACTTATTGATTTTTGTACGTAAGCATTACCTGACTATTTTTACTAAAGCTTGATTTGTTACTACATGATTTGAGATCGCTGAATACCTATCTTTGAAACCGTAAATTTTGAACAACGTGATTGTTTTACTACGGACACAAGTGTTTTTCAAAGTGTATGCTATCCAGATTACTGCCTGATTATTAATGCCTAAGTTACCTTATTGCCGTGAAGTCCCTATTATCATGAACCGTTAATTGCTATTATAGTGAGCGCTGGTGTTATGGATAGATCTATCGGGACTAACAATCCCCACCCTTACTTGGGTCACTAGTTTGATCGGGTGCATTTAACATTGAGAGATGTTAGGGTGTTGGCAAGCATCCTATTTTCTGATTGGGGCACAAATCTAGTTAAGGCTTCGGTGTCATGAGCTTAGTGCAATAATATATACTTAGACTTGATGAATGTGTTTCTCTTGTCTACATTACTTGTTTTGGACTTCGGAATATGTACTTAGTCCACCATTACTTCGATCTTGTGGTCCACTTTTAAATACTTCTTGATTTACTGAATCACTACTTGGATTTCGGATGGATTTCGGAAATAACACTTTTAAATGTTGTAACGCTACTTTTCTTCTGAAATATTTCTTAAATTATTTCAATACTGCTTTTTACTTAAACCTATGAATTCACCAACACTATTGTTGACGTTTTAGCATGTATTTTCAGGTTACTATTTTGCTAGTGGAGCATTGGGAGCATTCGAGTCGCGCGGATATATATATTTTTGAAGGCTTAATAACTTGAGTACTATTTGACAAACGTTTTGACAATGTTTTCTAATACATTATAAATGGAACCTGTGTAACTCTGGCATTTTTACTAAATTGAATGTGACATTTTATAAAACGTCTCTTTTGAGGTCGTTTTCTGTGACTTGTGCGTATGGATTATGAAGTCGCACCCCATTGTTACCATTCCGCTGCGACCAGATTTTGGGGGTGTGACAATAGAGGAAAAAGCATCCTCAAGATCGGAAGTAGAGTGGTTGGGAGAAGACATCATTATGTTAACAACCCAATTGTAAATAACATAAGTTATTTATGATATAATATAGTATAATAGTTATGTATCTTTACATACTGATCTGGAATGTAGTGGCACGGAGGACTTTGATGGCTAGAAAAGAAATGTGGTTATAGTTAAGGTTTTGACCTTGTTCTCTATAACCATGGCGCTGATACCAATCTGTAACACCCCTATTTTTACAATATAGCAGCGGAAGCTAATCTGGGGTATTACTTCATGGATACAACAATCATAATCATAGAAAACAACTTTAAAAGAGACGTTGTTGGAAAAATTTAGTTATCATTCATTATAATCAGAGTTTTTACAAAATGCAGGTCCCAAAATCTAAAACATTATGTTTGAATGATAACAGTTCAGCCATCTTCGAGTCCATGCCACTCCGTACCGCAACTTGCTCAATTACCTGAGATAAACATGCTAAAAAGTCAACACAAAGGTTGAGTGAAATTCATAGGTTTGAAATGTAATAGTTGAATACAAGTTATAATGTAAATACTATTATTGCAGGGATAATTATCATGGAGAACATTATTATCATGGAGAACAGTATTATGGAGAACAATATTATCATGGAGAACAATATTATTACCCTAAACTCATGAATCACATAAGAGATATTAAAGAGATATTGGGAGATATTACCCAAAGAGATATTAAAGAGATATTGGGAGATATTACCCAAAGAGATATTAAAGAGATATTGGGAGATATTACCCAAAGAGACATTAAAGAAATATTGGGAGATATTACCCAAAGAGATATTAAAGAGATATTGGGAGATATTATCCAAAGAGATATTAAAGAGATATTAGGAGATACTACCCAAATAGATATTTTCATGTACTTAGGCAATAATATATCAGGATAGCATATAGTTTAGAAAACACTTGCATTCATGGTTTATAGTAGGTATCACAGGATTATAAAGTATGTGAGGTTATGAACTCATTAAGTCTTTGAAAAGTAATCACATTGTTATAAGATAAACGAGTATATAAAAGAGTTTGTAACAAGCATGTATCCCCCTCACGGGTTTTTGAAAACATTAAAGAGATTGAAAAGCAAGGCTATGAACTCACCTGGTAGGTAGTTGTAATAAATATTCTGAAATGAAAGCGGACGACCTTATCATAATCTTAACTGGGGAGGGTTGATATAGCAAAATGATAATAAACAGCCACGTCACGCAACCTGAGTAAATATGTTGAGTCTTAGGAAGATTGTACTCTAGAACTTTGGTTCAGAGAGTCTAATATTGTTATGAGTTTGATTGGAAAGTTTAGAATTATTGTATCACCGTTCGGGCCATCATAATTCAGAAGTCATTCAGTAAACGTTTGAGGAGCTAGGGCACTTTAAATTAAGTGTTTTAATCAATATCTGGAAATGTTAAGCACGAGGAGCGTTAATTAAAGTTATGTTTTGAGAGGTTTTGAACACGTTTTTATATTTTTTCAAAATGTTACATTTTAGACCCTGGGGTTTGGAAAATTACAAGTAGACCCCTGAGGTTTGCAATATTTATGACTTTGGTCCTTCAACTTTTATTGATGTACAAAATAAACCTTAGACTTTGAAAAGTGACATAAATGATCCCTGGAGTTATAACTTTGATAAAATTACACTTTTAGC
>BQNB010114980.1:0-21649 GCA_026074375.1 Tanacetum coccineum
CATCTTAACAAAGTTTCTCTCATTGTTAGTTTGGATTTATCTAAGGTAACAATAACCTTACAAGCTAAGGTATTAGATCCAAGTTTTGGAACAACAACTTTGACTTTATGATGAAGTTCGTACATGACTTTGTTTGTTTTGTTATCATCAAATAGGGGAAGATTGTTGGGATTCTTGATTTGATGAGACAAAGTAAATAAAATAATGAAACAAAAGGACTAAAAATGTCATTAAAGAATTCTACAAGCTGGTGAAGAATATGTAGATTCTGGAAGATCTCCTTATGAAGATAAAGATAACAGGAGATATTCTCTAAATATTTAAAAGATTTACTTGTCTAATGTTTATCTTCCTTTGTAAGTCTTGATCTCTCCCTATATAAAGAGATCATAGACACATAGTTTTGTGTGCACAGAAAATATGTAGACGTCTTATAAAGGTGTGTGCGAGTTCTAGGCGTGAGTTCTCTAAGTAGACGCCTAGAAGTTGTGTGTAGCCCCAAGGATCTTTGATCCCTGTTAGATTGTAACCGTTCTAGAATTGATCATCTAGAATTGGGGCTTGATGGAAACGTATGAATGAAAAACCTTATTAAATAACATTATTATTCTTTATATTCCGCTATGCTTATTAATGTTATTTGTAAAACATATCCTAGTTGAGTCTAAACGATCTTCACAAAATCCAATCATCCTCCCCCATCGAATAAACGGGAAGAATCGTCAACTCACGCGACATCTTGCTAATCCAAGGAACATGCACATTCCAAGGATTAAAAAGCGAAAACCCTCTCCAGCATATCAAACACTACTTGAGTATCGTGGATAACATACGAGCTGACGGGGCCACTAGGGACACATCTAGGCTACGTTTCTTTCACTTCTCCCTCAAGGGAAAAGCAAAAGAATGGCTTGACAGAACACCTCCCGCCCAAATCACAACATGGGATCAACTTGTGGCATGGTTCCTTGATTACTTCTTCCCAGTAGGTTGTACCTCATTTCTTCGAGATAAGATCCTTCGATTCAAACAAGGGACTTACGAACCCATCAAAAGCGCCTGGATCCTTTTCCAGGACTTGATCAAACAGGTCCCTCACCATGGAATACAAAAATGGCTTCTAGTACAGATCTTTCACGATAACATATCTTAGGAAGACCAAGGGAAACTAGACCAGTTCGCTCACTTCCATTTCAGTTCTCTCACCGAAGAAGAAGGTTGGAACCGAATAAAAGAATACGTCCAGTATTAAGACGATCTATAGGACAATCTATCGCCATCTATGAACACTTCTTTAATTTCGGGGGGTAATACAACCCACATTCGAAGGACGTCTAAAAAGGGCCTGTAAACAAATCTCTTACCTAGAAACTATAACAACCTATATTTTTAGGTCATTTTACGTCAATAAACTCAAATTTATTTACTATAGAATTTACGCATTTACTTTTAATTCCAACCGTTTAGTTAAATCGCGTAAATTAAAAATCAACAATCAACGTAAACCGACATCAAACAAATAAAACTTTACGACAAACAAGTGTTATATAATTATTACGAAGATAATTTATAACTTTTCATATTTTATTTTTATACATTACGTAAAACATTTATGTTTCACAATATTTAGCCTTCGTGCATGCATGTAAACCATTCTACCTTTCTACACTTAACCAAATACCCACAATTATACCCAATACCTAAAAATTATATAAATTCTACACACAAACTCACAATGGCCGGTTATATATGTAAATACATACACCAAATCAATACCAAGTTTTACTTATATGATTTACCATGTGCTAGTATTTACCAACCCTCCTTACACATCTTAGCCACTTCCTTACAACACCATGGCAATCAACTTACAAACACCAATCACACCATAGGTCACACCCCTTTCCTTGCTCAAGGATGGTCTTATGCAAGATGTGTTCCTTAGATATTTTCCTACTCTTGTATATAATACAACTAGAACTCATATCTTCTCATTTCACAACTAGCAAGAAATCAAAACTCTCTCTCCCTCTACATATAAGCTTATGGCTCACAATATAGCTATAGAAAAATTAATAGTTTCTATTTTATTGATATTACAAGTATATAAGCCTGATCAAGGGTATAATCTAAGGTGTTTCTAGTTGATTACAAGCTTTAGAAGCAAGGGTTTATAGAAATAAGTTAGGGTTTGCAAGTACTTGGGTTATACATTTATTGGGTTATTTAGTGTTTTTAAGTTATCATCATCATCTTCACTACAACAAGTAAGCATAAAACTCATTTCATAATTTTACACTTCATTTACATATTTCCATACTTACATAATGTGCTTATGTGTATAAACATCATGATTATTAAGTTATATCACCAACTAGTAAGCTTTTATAAACTTTTGCAAAGAAATAAAGAAAACTATATACTTATGATTATTAAACATGTTAACAAATTTATTATCCATAAACTAGCTTATTTATTGCAATTACTCATATAATTATTCATTTATGAGAAGTGTTGATGTACTAGGTTTAGTGGATATTGTATGATATCCGGGAAGTGGTTGAAATATATAGGTTAGTGGTTTTGTGGTATGAAAATAGAGTTGAAATATAGGACGAAAAGTGTACAAAATGCCCTTTTAGGAGAGCCGACTTTGGACAGGAAGTTAGGGGAGTTATGTCGAGCCAAAACCTTAAAAATATCATCCTTAATTAGGGTTTGCCGTACATATAAAGAACGCGAAAAACGAATGTAAAACGAAAGTGTATGGTCAAACCAGATTACAAACATACGACAAAAACAAGTTTTCGGCAAACAGTCTGGCAGTTTTGTAAACGCGTATTTTTTAACCATTGCCGGGTCCTGGCTTAAGTATAATTATTAAATTTATCCCGAATGATTTTCGCTAAAGTAAACGCTTTTTTTGAAGCCCAAAAGGCGTAAAACGGGTGAGTTATTCTTAATCAAACTTGGACTATTTTTCGGAAAGTGTTATAAAAAATATGCACTATTTTTCCTGACATGAATAGTAAAATTATGTTTTTGGACATTTCGGTCCGTTTGAACTATAAAAAATTTAGAAAATAATATAGCATCACTTATTTGATATTTATAAACATTATAAACTTTATAAATATTATTTTATAAATTTACTAAACTATATATATATATATATATATATAATATTATAATATATTATATATATCTATAAATAATATATATATTATCGTTATAAAAATAATAAAAGTGGTAAACTTAACGTAAACACTATTTTAATTTATTAAAGTTAAACAAAAACTATTAGGTGGTGATATAACGATATAAAATATATCGTTTTAATTTATTCGATTGCATTATACTAAATCGACCTATAATTAAATAGGTTGCATATCGGTCTTTCACGACCATAATTCTCGTTGATTTTCTAGAAATCAATTCATTCACTAAAGGTGAGTTTTTTAGCCCCGGGCTTTAACTGTTAAAATTATTTTTACAAATCTCAGGGTGAGATACATGCAATGTTTTACAATAGGACGCAAGCACAATACTTTTCAATTTTTACAATGATTACGAGCTTGCCTAAGTAGCGATAACCCACAATGCCCACTATCATGAACTGTTAATTACTTGTGTAAAGCGCAAGTGTTTAAAATAGATTCTATATGGGATTTGAACATTCACCCGTTCGGGTGAGTAGCGCTCACTAGTTTCGGCAGACTAAACTAACGGACATATACCATGTTGGATTTAGATGTTACGTGTTGACATCTACACGGGTACAATTATTTGCATTGATTTGCACACGTCATGAGCTTAGTGCAGTCGTAATTAACATTTGTTATTTTGTAAGTTGTTTACAGTTATTACACACTTGAAATCTTGCTGTCCAACATTTATACTTACATAAACCTATAAACTCACCAACTTTATGTTGACACTTTTAAACATGTTTTATCTCAGGTGGATAAGATGCTTTGCTTACTTGATGTGCATTGGAGTCCAAATTTTACAAGATTACATTCATGGATTTCTTCTTACATTCAAACTATCAAATCTCGTTGTATTATTTCAGTATTATATTTTTATCAACTTTGGGACAAATGTTATAACAAGTTCATTTTTTATTAAATCAATGAGATTACTTTTCAAACGACTCATTTAAAGGTCGTTTTCTTGTATTTTGTGTAATATATTCATGAAGTAACACTCCCGTACATATTTCCGCTGCGACCCATTTTGGGGGTGTTATAGATTGGTATCTAGAGCCAAGGTTATAGAGAACTAGGTTGCATATTTTACCTAGACTATAACCATTTTCATAAACATTGCATCACATCAAAACTTTTTCATGTGCATACACTACTTGCTTACACTATGTGCTTACATGATTTATATACACGCTCACCCTCTCTTACATATATTTTTACATCTGTCTTATATACTATACTTATATAAAACCCTTGATTGTCACAATATTCACATGACCCAGCACCTCTGCCCACGACCTTTTCCTCCTGCTACTACTCCATGTGCCGGGTATTTACTACCGTTCTCATCAAATCCGAAAGTACTGATATGAGATTACTACCTTACCCGTTAGAACCCTCACCCCATCATCAGATTGTGCACTCGCTTTGTATAGCTACCCACTGGATTCTGGAGACGACTACAACAGGCGAGGATTCTGCAGTGAGACTGCTGAGTCAACTCCCACACCCAGGCAGCGCTATAACATCAGTTGTTCATAAGCATCCATCACCTACCCGTTCGTACCTACCTAAGCCCTAATCCTTTCTAGATCAAAAACAAAAATAGAGATCCCAATGCCAATAGCTACAGATCAGCCATGAACCGTGATTGGAGAGCCCACCACCAATCCACCTGGTATCCAATACTTCATTAGATTTTCCATCCTCATCTTTAAGAGATCCAGACCACCCTCAACGCATCACTACCACCATCACTACCACAGAAACCTGAGCATATAAGTCAGTTTGGGATAACAAATGAGGCTAGCATCTGGGATCTTGAGAAGCACCTTGACCCATAGACAGATAGATTAGTCATTGTAGCTACTTTTGTATTGTATCTTACTAAACTTAAGTAGTACTCGGTTGATAGCGTTACTGAGAAACTTGTACTCTTTTACTAAACTTGTACTCTTTTGTATTGTATCCTTAACCTATGTTGTTGGTTACGATTATGCTATTTATGATGTTGACTTATCTATGACATGGTTGCTTTTATCTTATACCTCTGCATGTCATGGTCCACTATACATATATGTTGTAATCATTGCGTGTTGTGAATTTACCTTGGACGAAATCTCATTATATATTATTTTCTTGTGATCTTAAGGAAACGATGACAACTACGAATCAAGGGATGAGTTTTGCGGAAATCGAGCAGATTGTGGCCCAACGAGTGGCTAATGCTATCGAGACTATCGCTATCTATGAGATAAAGACCCGCATGGCTCGCGAGTCAATGAGCCATACCAAACGGTAAGAAGACAAGATAGCAGAGAATGATAGCAACAAGAGGAAGTGGGAAGGTGACCACAAGGGAAGCTTTAGCCAACAACAAAATTAAATTTTGTATTCTTAGGAGGTGTTGTTGGGGGTGGGGGGGGGGGGAAGGGGGGGGGGGGGGGGGAGGGAGGGGGGGGGGGGATCTGGAGTTCAAAAGCGTTATGTATTGGGTGTGGTGGGTATGGGGGGGGTTTAAAGTTTTTTTTAGTTGGTTGGGGGAATTTATGGGGGGATGTATAGTAAAGGGGGTTTAGGGGTATTGAGGTATAAATTGGGTTGGTTTAGTACACTATAGGATAGCCAGTTATCCTGTTTGCATCAAAGTGGGCCGGAATGGACCCACCCGGCAGTGTATTGCTTCATGGGAATCAATAACTTCAGTCAGAATTAAGCCCACATCAAAGGTCCACCATCGGCTTACGCATCTCACCTTATGACTCTTGTTGTTTTTGTTGTTGGCTATAAGCTTCCCGTTGTCACCTCCCTCTTCCTCTTGTTTCTATCATCTCTCTGCTATCTTGTCTTCTAATCCGTTTGGTATGGCTCATTGACTAGCGAAGCCACTGCGGGGCGTTTATCTCATAGATAACTATAGTCTCGATAGCATTAGCCACTCGTATGGTGCACACTCTGATTGATTTCCGCAAAACTCATCCCTGATTCGTATTGTCATCGTTAGCCAAAAGATCACTAAAAATAATGATATAATTGAAGAATTCGTCCAAGTAAATCACAACTCGCAATGTTTACAACCTTATGTATTAGTTAGGTACCATGGACAATGCATGAGTTAAACTAAAAGCAACATAGTCATAGCATTAAGTCAACACTCATAAATAGCATACGAATGCTTAAACAGATACTAGTCGAGATGACACATAAAAAATTATTCATTTGGGTAAGGTTACAATACAAAAGAAGTACAAGTATTCAGGGAGGGATTTTTTTGATGTTTGGTTGGGTTAATATATTTTGGCACAGAGCCTACTTGTTAGAGCAACACTGCCGGGCCAAGCAACAGGAAAGGCTATGCTGGAAATCTACCATTGTGTAACAAGTAAAAGTTTCACCACACTGGCTCGTGTATGGCAAAATGTGGCAAATGCAAGCGGGTGGGTCATCAAACAAGAGATTGTAGGACCTTAGTCCCGAGAGCAAAACAGAGGCCCTCAGTAACAAAATAAAAGGCTGAAGTTACCTGTTATGAGTGTGGAGAGCTAGGATACTACAAGAGTGATTGTCCAATATAGAAGTTTTAGAACCGTGTAAACAAGTACTGGAAAGAAAAATCTTAAGTAAACTCTAGCATCATAGCAAATAATGTTTAATGTTTCAGAGATGACTTCTCGTATTACCTAGTTAAACCTAAGGGGAACTTTTTTTAGACTCTAAATCCTATAGTTATTTGTGTTGTACTTTTCTTTAAAACTTTCTTGAATTTGTGGGTGATTTAAATTATCTATCAAACTTATGTGTCGTGAAAAATTTCGTCAGTTCTACTTTAGTTCTCTATCTATGCAAACCACTCCTTAAACTATTATAGTCCTTCAATCATTTTTACAACCACTTTTTAAACTATTTCACTACCACATGATAAGCTATTTTACTAATTGTTGATAATTATCTAACTGTCGTCAAATGAACTATCATCTTTTTACAATCACCTTACAAAATTTTCTTTAACATCAATAATAAATCATTTCACAAACACTTTAAAATTTTTACATTATGATAAACTATCTTACCATCATTTAGTAAACTACCACTTTATAAACTATTTTTCTACTATCATATAAAACATTTTACTACTACCTAATAACCTATTCTATTATCACAATGAAAACTGTTTACCATCACTTTAGAAAAATTTTGCTATCACTTATAAACTACTTCACTATCATTTCATAAACAAATTTATTATCATATATAAAATAACTCGCTCCCATTTTACAAACTAAGTTGCTTCCATCTCATACACTAATTTGCTATCATTTATAAATGGATTCGCTATTATTTATATAATCCGAGTTACCATCACCTATAAACTACCCAACTAATTGTTTTAAAAATTAATTTACTAGATATAAACTATCTCGCTATTATCCTACAAACTAAATTACTATCATTCTACAAACTATCTTTCTATCAACTTATAACCTGTTTTCTCCACATCATATATACTACCTTACAATCAACTCAAAAACCACGTTACTACCACCTTATGAATCATTTTGTTTTTATTTTATGAAACCATTTTGTTATCATCACATAAATTATTTTACTATCACCCCATGAGCTATTTAGCTATTGTCTTAAACCGTTTTACAGTTATCACTGAAACCATTTTGTTGCCATCCTATAAACTACCTTGTTTCCATCTTGTGAATTATCTTGTCACAATATAAAACTATTTTGATGCTATTTTATATATATAATGTTAATTTGATAAAAATGAGCATTTCATCGTTAGCCCTCAATTATAGATAGCCTGATCACCTATGTCTAATTCAGGAAGAACCGATCCATCGGTGAGTAGTCAACTTTAAACCTTTAGTCAAAAATCAATTTTCTACTTATATCTCAGAAAAGCAAAATTTTGTGTGCGTATCCATAAGACACTTCTGTCACGAGAAACTAAATTGGTAATCACAGTAGTTAAGTAAACCTTTACACCACCTTACTACATAGAGTCGACATCATCTTACGTAAAATCCTATATTAAAAAGTCAAGACGCATCACTAGTCACCCTAAGACAATTTACCAACGAGTTTGCTCGCCATCAAGAAATTTAATAAATCACTCATTTAAACGTCGACGTGATACCGTAAAACTTAGTAGTTGCAACGCCATCATGGGCGTAGATTCGTTATCACCTTGGAAGGGAAAATATCGTAGCAACCGTGTAAATTTTAAAGGCTCAAGCTGAGGCAAAAAGAGCGGAAAATATCAAAACAAGAGACTTAGGGGAATGCATCAAGAAGCTGACCCCGTTGCAGACAACACAATAGTTTGAAAAAACTGAAAGTTGGTTACCCGAACTTTGGGACTTAAGAACTTGATTATGCACGAGACGTATAAGTCAGACGTATTCCAATCATCCAGTCCTGACAAGGTGTAGCATTACTTGAAGAAATTATATTGGTGGCCAACATGAAAGCAGATATTGCTACCTATGTTAGCAAGTGTTTGACATGCTTGAAGGTCAAAACTGAATACCAAAAACCATCCAATTTGTTGGTACGACCTGAGATACCAGAATGAAAATAAGAGAAAATCACCATGGATTTTATCAAGAAGCTTCCTAAGACGTCAAGTGGTTATGATACCATTTGGATTATTGTTGATCGTCTTACCAAATCTGCTTACTTTTTGCCAAAAAAGGAAACTGATAAGATGGAGAGATTAACGAGACTTTACTTGCAAGAAGTAGTCTCAAGGCATGTAGTGCCGGTCTCTATCATCTCTGACCGTGATAGCAAATTTACATCGTGTTTTTGGCAGTCGCTCTAGAAGTCCTTAGGTACTCGTTTGGATATAAGTATTGTTTACCATCCGCAGATCGATGGACAAAGTGAGAGGATCATTCAAACTCTCGAAGACATGTTACGCGCTTGCGTAATAGATTTTGGAAATGGTTGGGATAAACATTTACCGCTAGTTGAGTTCTCATACAACAATAGTTATCATACTAGCATCAAGGCCGCACCGTTTTAGGCACTTTATAGTCGTAAGTGTCGATCACCTGTGTGGAAAGCTAGAAGGGGGGGTTGAATAGTTTACCGCTTTTGATTTAATATTTATGTTTGTTTATAAAAACTTAGATTCAACTTTTTGTGAATTCAAAACTTGCACAATATGAACATGTAAATAAGAGAAGCAAATAAAATATAAGAGTTGAAATCAACAACAACAACAAGGAATTTTATATGGTTCGGTTACGAAGCTCCCACTTCGGCCTACTCCACTCCCCGAGCACCTAACTCGAGAGTTTTCTTTACTATGTCAACAAGCTCCTTTATGGCGGAGAAAACCGTACACAACGATGCTTTATATCTATTTCCGACACTAAGCTAGATGTCGAGTTCTAATCTTAGCTAGAACCAATCTATCACAACACAACTTCACAATTTGTTCACGACTTCACAACTTCATGACTACTTCACAACTTCACGACTACTTCACAACTTCACTACACAACTTAGCTTCACACCTTGAACACAACAACAACTTCTTCAACACCTTCATACTTCACACCTCACTACTTGTCTTCACCACACTACATATTCACAACTAACTAACACTACTAGAAAGGATCACCAAGATCCAACTATACTTACAACAATCACCAAAACCTAATAACTACACAACTTTACAAGATTTACAAATGATTTACAAGATATGGTATGAATGCAATAAGATTGCAATGTATACTTGGGTTGTAATACTTCTTCAATTAATGATGGAAGTATTCTTCTTTTGCACTTGAGGAATTGAGCGTGGATCACTTGGAAACAAAGCTTTATGATTAAATGATCAAAGGATTTAGAGATATATGTGGGCTATTTTAGAACAGAAAGAATGAGTGCAAAAAGTGAGAAAAATATTAGGGAATAGTCCAGTATTTATAGGACAAGCTGGAGGAGCGGGGTCTATGGCCGGTCCCCTTAAATAGGGTGTCGGCCCCTTTATAATTAAGGGGGCCACCCATGTATTTAAGGGGGCCGCCCATTTTTAGACACTCCTCTTTTTGTCCTATTCAGGGGAGGTGTTTACTGGACTTTTTCTAGCCGTTTTACGTTCGAAAATTTGAAATTCAAAATGTTTATTTTGAATAAAACATTTCTTTTAAATGTAGAAAATGTTTTGTGATGTTTATGAAAATGTTTACAACATTTTATAAAAGTTTGAGGTTGAATAAAGATTTCCTTTGATCATAAAATGTATTAAGCATTATTTATTGCATACCTTTAAGTGATTTAAATGTTGAAATGAGAATTTACTCCTAATTACTTTGTTTTACGTTTAATTTTACATTGACGATTTTAATTATGGTGAATATCAAAACGTAAAGAGTTGAAAGATTATTAATAATGTTTTAGGCATTATATTTTATCAACAATTCCCCCTTTTTGATGATTATAAAAATTTAAACTCATTAAATGTAAAGTTTTTATTTTAAACAAGTATTAGTGATTTTCATGTCATTTCTCCCCTTTTTTTGTAGAATCAAAAAGGCATCGTCCGAGGATTGCTAGTAAAATTGAACGGAAATAAATGCTCCCGCTTGAGGTGTGCACCCCCTTGTTCGAGTCCACCAAGGAATCTGAGCCAGGTTTTCTTGGCTATAAAAAACGAGTTAGAACAACACAACTATTTCTAACATGTAGCAAGAAGGAAGGAAAAATATGACAAGAGCAAGCAAGCATCAAAGCAAGAGATACTCATTCATTTAAGGCAATGTTGTGTAAACCCCACACCAATCATACATAAAAAACAAATAAGCTTAAGGCGCATATTAATACACAAGAAAATCCTAAATAAGCCATAGAGAGGATTTTTGACGTTGCATGCGACATAAAGGGTTTTGACATATTATTAGACATATTATGAGATTAGTTGTTGTTGATGGAGACTTTTGTGGCGAATGGAGGTTGGAAGTAATTCTCTTGAACCCTAGTGGTTGATTAGTCGAAGTGAGAGGAATACAATCCAATTGATATCCACCTTTAAAGCAAAAGAAAAAAAAAAAAATTTTTTTTTTAGTGAAGATGCAACAAGGGCAATACCCTAACATGTTTTCAACTTGTTGATGTTGAGGGTGTGTGGTAATTTTGGAGAGTAAGGTATTGATGAGTGGTTGGTTTTTGTTGTTATTGGGAAAGATGCATGGCTAGAAGGTTTGATAGGTCTTGAAGTTGATTAATGTCATCAACAAGGCTTTCTCTACTTGGAGATAGAGGTGATGTGTGTTGAGTTTGGTTGTCACATTGAGGTAGAACTTGAGTGTGAGTTTCATGTGAGTTGATGGGTGATATGGGAAGTGGAGGACGTGAGATACCTTGTTGTGATGTGGGAGTGTCCTTAATGTAAGGAGTTTGGTTGTTATTTTGAGATGGAACTTGAGTGTGAGTAGCATGTGAATTAAAGGGTGAGATGGGTAATGAAGGGTGTGAGACAACTTGTGGTGATGTGAAAGTGTCCTTAATGCAAGGATTTGGTAATGTTTAATTAGGGTGATTGTTTTCTTGAGATGGTTCATGATGAGGAGTTAGTGGTTTTGGTATGGGTGAAGTTGTATTGAGCACATTTGAGGAGTTGCAAATGCTTGGTTTCTTCCTCCAAATGGGTTTCACACTCATTTGAGGCTACCGTGAAGGTTGGATGAGTTTTTTAGGAGATGTCATAACTGAGGAGGTTGTGATGAAGATAAATGAGGATGATTTAGAGTGAGGAAAAGGTGTTAATTTGAGGAAAGAAATGGACATTTAAAGGATCAAATCCAAGAAATGTTTGTGAGTTTAGGGAAACGGTAGCTAAGTCTAGAGGGTATTTGATAAAAAGGAAGAAAATATTGTTTTACCCGTGTTATACTATGGCGGTCCCCTTAAAGACAAGGGGGTCGCCCGTTATGAATTAAGGGGGCCGCCCTCTGGCATTTCCTAGATTTCCCAAAATTTGATTTTTCTCAAAATTTTATGTGAGGGTTTCTGTTTTGGAAGTTAATTTTACAGCAAGTCCATCCTTTTAATGGGCAATTAAGATTTTTTAGCCACATAGCATTAATCATTCAACATTTTACATATGTAGGATAACCTATTTCACACAATTTTAGCATATAATCATATATGAGTTGAGTGAAGAGCATATGAAATAGTAACTAGATATAATGCACAAAAAAATTATCATGATAGAGGGTTAAGTTAAAAAGGAAACAAACTTTTGTGCAAATACTAGTGTATGCCTAAGTGCGACAAATTTGGGATTAGCAAATTTATTTGACACTAATACATGCAAAACCTAAGAAATAATCCAAATGCTCCTTGATTTAGTTTTGCTCAACCAAGATTGTCGAAGATATATATTAGATTATATATTTTTGACAACAAGTAAGAGACCATTATGCATATGAAAAAAATGTTTTTAGCATATTTCAACAATATATGAAAATTAATTTTCATGTGATCCTAGATATGAGAAAGACTTTCTTTAGAAAATAAATAGAATTGGGACAATTGTTATAAAATACAAATAAATATATATCGCTATATATATATATATATATATATGTATTAGGAAAAAGTTTGCTTATATGTTTTTCCCAATCTTGTGTTTTTGTGTAAAACAGAAGCCTAGACACAGAAAAAAAAATCAGTGGGAGGTCCCCTTAATGTCTGGGCGGTCCCCTTAAAATTAAGGGGGCCACCCTTTATAAATTAAGGGGGCCGCCGTCTGAGAAAAAAAAATTCTTAGATTTTTGACAAATAGTTCATTTTTAATTTTCAGTGCTGAAAACATAGTCAATTTGTTCCATCATTCCTAGACCTAGGCGTAAGTAGTTAAATGGTTCACGTTTAAGTGGTTTAGTTAAGATATCGGCTATGTTGTCTTCCGATGAGACCTTTTCTATAGAGATATTCCCTTTTTGAACATTATCACGGAGGAAGTGGTGGCGAATTTCTATGTGTTTTGTTCGTGAGTGTTGAACGGGATTCTTACTTAAGTCTATAGCCCCTTTGTTATCACACATTATTGGAATATCGTCTAACCTAATGCCATAGTCTACGAGAGCTTGTTTCATCCATAGTGCTTGTTGACATGTCTTTCCGGCGCTAACATATTCTGCTTCGGTTGTGGAGATGGCAAGAGCGGTTTGCTTCTTCGAAAACCAAGATGTTAAACAACATCCTATGAACGTGCAAACACCACTAGTGCTCTTGCGATCTACGTAGTCTCTCGCATGATCTGAATCCGCATAAACTATTGTTTCTATGTCGGATCCCTTAGGATACCATAATCCTAAATGCATAGTGCCTTTAATGTATCGGAAGATACGTTTAACCGCTTCTAGGTGAGAGGTTTTGGGATCCTCTTGAAAGCGTGCACAAAGGCAAACACTAAACATGATATCGGGTCTACTTGCCGTCAAGTATAATAAACTACCTATCATACCTCTATATTTGGTATTATCTACGGACTCACCTTCTTCGTCTCTTGTGAGTTTAGTTTCCGTAGATATAGGGGTTTTTATTGGCTTAGAGTCTTCTAGTCCAAATTTCTTAAGCAATTCCTTAATATATTTTAATTGATTAAAAAATATTCCATAATCTAATTGTTTTATTTGTAATCCTAAGAAAAAGTTTAGTTCCCCCATCATACTCATTTCAAACTCATCATGCATGATCTTGGCAAAGTCATCACACATTTCTTGACAAGTAGATCCGAATATAATGTCATCAACATATATTTGGACAATAATGATGTTGGAGTCTTTCTTTTTAGTGAAGAGAGTGTTATCTACCATTCTCATGGAATAATTATGTTTAATAAGAATGGCTTTTAGTCGATCGTACCAAGCTTTTGGGGCTTGTTTTAGACCATAAAGAGCTTTCTTAAGTTTATAGACATAATTAGGTTTTGCGAAGTCAATGAATCCCGGAGGTTGTGCCACGTAAACCTCCTCATTGATAAAACCGTTAAGGAATGCACTCTTCACATCCATTTGGTATAACTTAAAATCTAGTGCGCAAGCATAAGCTAAAAGTATTCTTATGGACTCTAGTCTAGCTACGGGTGCATATGTTTCATCATAATCAATTCCTTCTTGTTGATTATAACCTTGGGCTACCAACCTAGCTTTGTTTCTAGTTACGACCCCATTTTCATCGAGTTTATTTCTATATACCCATTTTGTTCCTATAATGGTCATATCCATGGGATTTGGGACTAATTCCCAAACATCATTTGTTTTAAATTGGTTTAGTTCCTCTTGCATGGCCATTACCCAATTTTCATCTTTTAATGCTTCATTTATATTTTTAGGTTCTATTGTTGAAATAAAGCAAAAGAAATTGCTTTTGTCTTGAGCTTGCGACCTAAGAGTTCTTTGATTTAGATTACCAATAACATTTTCTAGGGGATGACTTTTAGATTCTTTAATGTTTTCCATTTGATTATTTTCTAATGAAATGTCTTCAAGATCATTGCCTATGGGGATTTGTTTACGAACTCAATAGCTTCTTCATCCGACTAATTCATCATCATCCAATGTGTGTTTTAGGAGGAGTGGAGTTATCATCGAAGGGGGGAGTACAATCAATACTCTTCAACTTTCATTGTTTGTTTGTTAAGTATTATGTAAGCTTTACTATTTTACGAATATCCTAGGAAAACGCCTTCGTACGACTTTGGGTCGAACTTGGTGAGGTAATCTCTTGTATTAAGAATAAAACATTTACTTTCGAATACTCTAAAATAGTTAAGGTTTGGTTTCCTACCTCTTAACAACTCGTTAAGAGTTTTTCCCTAAATACCGTCTAATATAACTCTATTAATTATATAAGATGATGTATCTACCGTCTTTGGCACCAAAATTTTTTGAGAATGGATTGTTCATTAACATGTTCTACTCAATTCTTGTAAAGTGAGATTTTTTTAATTTCTACTACCCATTTGATTGGAGTACGAGGAGCGAAAAAATTGTGAGATATCCCATTTAAATCATAATATTTTCCAAATTGTACTTCATTATCAAATTCCTGACCATGAATTCGTTCTAATTGATACAATAGGAACATCCTAATAGTTGTTTTTGGATGCATTTTGCTAAATATTTCGTAATTCTTCGAAGGCTTCGCTTTTTATTATGCTAAATCTAGTCCAAGTGTATCGGAGAATAGTCCATCTACAGTTTATTATAAGGTAAAAGATTTTCCTCCATAGCTTCGGTGGGCGGCGGAGGGGGCCAAACAAATCCATATGAAGTAGTTCTTAATAAAAAAAAAATATCTATTGTTAGACTATAATTTTGGTCCTTGTAACTTACAGTGAGCTTTGCTTTTCCAAATTTTTGCAAGCATCCACAAAAATGTGGTCCTAAATTTAAGTTAGGTAATTTTTCTAACTAATTCTTTAGACCTAATGATTGAATTCGTTGCATATTTAGCCTGAACCTAATCTTCATGCCAAAGTGTGGAATTTTCGTTTCTTATGATTGCAAGGCAATTTTGTCTTCCGTTTAGTTTTCCTAGTTTCATTACATAAAATCTACTTTCCTAATTCCTTACCTATAACTTCTTTTTTTTTGATTATATCGGCTATCTGTTTCGTAAATATTACTTTGCATTTATTATCCCATATTTGACCTATGACAGTAAGCAATTTATAATTAATTTATCTACGTGCTCCAACGATTTCAATTATAAAGGAGTCTTGAGAAATCGTACAATTGCTATGATTTTACCGCAGTAAGTTTTTGCTTCCGAAAATTACGTTACCTCCGTTGTATGCCCTTTGTAATGAAGAAAACACTTCGATTACCGGTCATGTGTTTTGAGCATCCACTATCTTTAATCCACTCAACGGGTTCCAAGTTTACTCCTAAGCATATTTCATCGGGCGCTTGAGCTACAAGACAAGCTTCATCTTTAGTCTTTTCCACTTCATCTTCTCTATTGTCGCTTTATGCTCCTCCAATGAATGCTCTTTGATCGTTGTTCTTTGGTGGCTTTGAACATTCTCCAATGAAGTGACTTGGGTCACCACATCTAAAACATTTTCTTTCACTTTTATCATAACCATCATTTCTACATCATTGGATATTTTTCTATCGCCTCGTTGTTGTCTTGCAAATCTACCTCGTCTCTGAATGAATATCTTGAATTCCTTTACGGCCATAGCATACTCTTCGTCTTCACTATCGAAACTTGAGCTATCTTCATCACTTACTTCCTTTTTCACTTTTAATGCAAGTGATCTACTTTGTTCTTTCTTGCTTTTAACCGTTTCTACATCTTTCTTTATTACTTCTTCATAAACTTTCAAGTTTCCAATTAGTTCGTCAAGAGGTAAGGTTGTTAGATTCTTGATCTTTAATCCCATGACTTTCGCGCGCCATTTGGATGTAGTGGCCCTAAGAAAATTCCCTAACACAATTCTTGCAAGCGAAACTTTCAATACAAGAATTTTTTTGACTAGTAATAATAGTGTTAAAATTTAGCAAAGGTATTACTATTGTCTCCACTTTCGGAATCATAAATTGTTCATATGTTGACCAAGAAGATCTATTTTGTAGATTTAACTTGATCATTACGTTGCTTGATGAGTATAAGTAAAGTATCCTAAATTCTTTTAGTGGTTGACACATAAAAAATTCTTCCCGTATTCTTTAGTGGCAAAGCATTATAAATTACATTTTGAGCTTCATTATTTTTTGCAAGTTTCTTTTTAGATCATCATCTTGTTATGAAAGAAACCAATTTCATCATTTTTAGTTTTCGGTATTAAATTGAATATGAGGAAAATCACCCATCGGTAATAACATGCCAAAATCAAGATCTTTTAAACGTCACAAAAGTTTTCGAAACTATTTTTCCAATAAATAAATCCATCACTTTCAAATAGTGGGTGTGTCTTTGTCTTAGATTGTCCTTCAAAATATTTTTCCGGATTCAAAGATCGATTCAAGTTTTAAAAAATATTTATTTAAGAATCTTTCAAGCGTGGCTCTGATACCAATTGCGGAAAACTAGAAGGGGGGTTGAATAGTTTACCGCTTTTTGATTTAATATTTATGTTTGTTTATAAAAACTTAGATTTGACTTTTTGTGAATTCAAAACTTGCACAATATGAAATGTAAATAAGTAGAAGCAAATAAAAGATAATAGTTTGAAAGATCAAACCACAACACAAGGATTTATAGTGGTTCGTTTACGAAACTCATTTCGCCTACTCTACTCCCGATCACCTAACTCGAGAGTTTTTCTTCACTATGTCAACCAAGCTCCTTTATGGCGGAAGAAAACCGTACACAACGTTGCTTATAATCTATTTCCGAACTAACTAGGATGTTGAGTTCTAATCTTAGCTAGAACCATCTATCACAACACAACTTCACACTTGTTCACGACTTCACAACTTCACGACTACTTCACAACTTCACTATACAACTTAGCTTCACACCTTGAACACAACTACACAACTTCTTCACACCTTCACAACTTCACACCTTCACTACTTGTCTTCACCACACTACTTATGTCACAACTAACTAAACACACTAGAAAGGATCACCAAAGATCCAACATACTTACACATTCACCAAAACTAATAACTAACAACGTATACAAGATTTACAAAATGATTACAAGATATGTATGAATGCAATAAAGAATGCAATGTATACTTGTGGATGTAATACTTCTCATTAATGATGGAAGTATTCTTCTCTTGCACTTGAGGAATTGAACTTGGATCACTTGGAAACAAAGCTTTATGATTAAATGATCAAAAGATTTAGAGAGATGTATGGGCTGTTTTAGAACAGAAAGAATGAGTGCAAAATGTGAGAAAAATGTTGAGGAATAGTCCAATATTTATAGGACAAGCAGGAGGAGCGGGGTCTATGGCCGGTCCCCTTAAATAGGGTGTCGGCCCCCTTATAATTAAGGGGGTCGCCCATGTATTTAAGGGGGCCGCCCATTTTTAGACACTCCTTTTTTTGTCCTATTCAGGTGAGGTGTTTACTGGACTTTTTCTAGCCGTTTTAGGTTCGAAAATTTGAAATTCAAAATGTTTATTTTGAATAAAACATTTCTTTTAAATGTAAAAAATGTTTTGTGATGTTTATAAAAATGTTTACAACATTTTATAAAAGTTTGAGGTTGAATAAAGATTTCCTTTGATCATAAAATGCATTAAGCATTTATTTATTCATACCTTTAAGTGATGTAAATGTTGAAATGAGAATTTACTCCTAATTACTTGTTTACGTTTAATTTTACGTTGAACGTTTTTATATTTTGTGATTATCAAAACGTAAAGATGTGAAAGATATTAATAATGTTTTTAGGCATTATATTTTATCAACAACCTGTTTGTTGGGCCGAGGTTGGAGATGTTCAGAAATTATTCACGAGACTACCGAGAAAATTATTCAAATAAAAAGCATAATTCAAGTTGCACGTGATTGTCAGAAGAGTTACATCGATGTGAGGCGCAAGCCTCTAGAATTTCAAGTTGGTGACAAAGTCATGTTGAAAGTTTCACCTTGGAAAGGGGTTATCCGTTTTGGCAAACGAGGGAAGTTGAACCCGAGGTATATTGGACCTTTCAAGGTGTTAGCAAGAGTTAGACCCGTCGCTTATAGACTCAAACTTTCTCAACAACTAAGCACGGTTCATAGCATGTTTCATGTGTCTAATTTGAAGAAGTGTTTGTCCGATGAGTCACTTGTGATTCCGTTAGATGAAATACAAATTGATGATAAGCACCACTTCGTTGAAGAACCCGTGGAGATCATGGATCGTGAAGTCAAGCGGTTGAAGCAAAGTCGTATCCCCAATATCAAGGTTTGATGGAACTCTAGAAGAGGTCCCGAGTTCACGTGGGAACGTAAAGATCAATTCCAAAAGAAGTATCTGCATCTCTTCACCAATCTCGCATCATCGTACCATACCACGACTTGAGCTTTGCGGAAAAAGCTCTTTTAACAGGGGAAGATTATGACAACCCTTCATTTCAGGTCATTTTACGACTACAAACTCTTAATTATTTATTTTAGATTTTTACGCGTTTACTTTTAATTTCAACCGTTAAGTTAATTCGCGTAAACTAAAAATCAACAATCAACGAAAACCGACATCAAACAAATAAAAGTTTATGTCAAATAAGTGTTATATTATTTTTACGAAGATAATTTATAACTTTTCATATTTTATTTTTATACGTTACGTAAAACGTTTATATTTCGCAATATTTTTCATTTATGCAGGCATGGAAACACCACCACCTTTCTATACTTAACAAAATACCCACAATTATACCCTATACCCAAAAACTATATAATTCTTACACACAACACCACTATGGCCGGTTATGTAAATAGAAACACAAAAACAATACCAAGTTTTACTTATATGATTTACCATGTGCTAGTATTTACCAACCCTCCTTACACATCTTAGCCACTTCCTTACAACACCAACACCACCTCACCATCACCATCCTAATTTCTTACAAGCCCACTCCCCTTAGATTTCATGAAAGATTGGTACATTTTGTCTTTTAGATATTTTGGTTATAAAAAGGAGCTAGCTACAAGTCTTCCTCACTTCACTTCTCACTTAATAAACTAGCAAAACACAAAAATACTCCATTTTCCTCCTTAGAAGCCTGCGGCTCAAAATAAGCATCAAAGAAAATTCATAGTTTTCATTTTCTTGATTCACAAGTATACAAGTGTGTTTAGGGTTGATAACTAAGGTGTTTCGAGTTGATTTCAAGTTTTGAAAGCAAGGGTTTATAAAATAAGTTAGGGTTTACAAGTTTTTGGGTTATAATTATTTTGGGGTTTTTATGTTTTTAAGTTAGCATCACTATCTTCACTACAACAAGTAAGCATAAAAACTCATTTCATAATCTTTACACTTCATTTACATATTTCTATACTTACATAATGTGCTTATGTGTATAAACATCTTGATTATAAAGTTATATCACCAACTAGTAAGCTTTTATAAACATTTGCAAAGAAATCAAGAACACTACATACTTATGATTATTAAACATGTTAACAAGTTTATTATCCATAAACTAGCTTATTTAGTTTACAAGTTATTTCATATAATTATTCATTATGTTGAGAAGTGTTGGATGGGATTAGGTTAGTTTGGATGTATTGATTGTGAAGGAGGTTGAAGTGATTAGATTAAAGGTTATTGTTTTGTAAAAATGAGGTTAAAATTATAGTTTTAAAGTGTGTAAAACGCCCTTTGGGACAACGGGTTTTTAACAAAAGTTAGGGACGATTTAACAAGTTATAACCTTAAAAATATGTTAGTTCATCTCAATACGATTCTGTACATATAAAGAATGCTAAAAACGGACTTAAAACGAATAAGTTATGACCAAAAACTAAATTTGAAACAACACCGGCAAAATAGTTTTTCGGCATAAATCTGACAGTTTTGTAATTCATGTTTTTATGGGCTTTCGGGTCCGAATCGACTTAAGTATAAAATTGGAAACTTGTTTAGAATGATTTTTCGCTACAAGCATGCGAGTTTTGAGGCCTAAATGTGTATAACGGATGAGTAAAACTTAAACAAAGTTAGACTATTTTGTGGACATTGGTATGAAAAATTATGCACTATCTTTCCTGACATGAATAGTAAAATTATATTTTTGGACATTTTCAGTCTGTTTGAACTATAAAAACCTTAGGAAATAATATAGCATCACTTACATAATATTTATACGCGTTATAAACTTTATAAATATTATTTTATAAATTAACGAAACTATATATATATTGTCGTTATAAAAATAATAAAAGCGGTAAACTTAACGTAAACACTATTTTAATTTATTAAAGTTAAACAAAAACTATTAGGTGGTGATATAACGATATAAAATACATCGTTTTAATTTATTCGATTGCATTATACTAAATCGACCTATAATTAAATAGGTTGCATACCGGTCTTTTGCGACCACAGTTCTCGTTGATTTTCTAGAAATCAATTCATTCACTAAAGGTGAGTTCATAGCCCCGCTTTACATGATTAACAATATTTATACAAATCTCGGGGTGAGATACATGCATTGTTTTACAATTGGACGCAAGCACACTTTTAAACAAATTACGAGTTTGCCTAAGTAGCGATAACCCACTATGCCCTCTATCATGAACTGTTAATTACTTTGTGTAAGCGCGTGTGTTATAAATAGATCTATTTGAGATTGACATCCCCGTTCGGGTGAGTAGCACTCACTAGTTTCGGCGAACCGAACTAATGGACGTATACCATATGGGAATTTTGGATGTTGCGGGTTGAACATCTACGCGGGCACATTGATTAGCATAAATTTGCTTACATACAAGTTGTAGCATCAGTCTCA
>BQNB010114981.1:0-21648 GCA_026074375.1 Tanacetum coccineum
CTAGTGAACCTAAAGATGATGATCATATGCTTGAGAATATTACTGATTACCAAAAGTTGATTGGCAAATTGATTTACTTGACTACAACTAGGCCTGACATTACTTATACTGTATCTTGTCTTAGTCAGTTTATGCATAGTCCTCTTAAAACTCACTTGATAATTGCTTTAAAGGTTATCATGTACTTAAAGGGTTCTCCAAGTAAAGGTATAAATGTGATTAAAGGATCTGCATCTGGTATTGATTTAAAAACATATACAGATGCAGATTAGGGAAGATGTACTGATACAAGAAGGTCTGTTACTGGTTTTTGTTTTTTTATGAATGGATCACTCATTTCTTGGAAGAGTAAGAAACAAAATACTATCTCTAAGTCCTCTACAGAACCTGAATATAGGGCTTTAGCTTCTATAACTTTAGAGGTCATTTGGGTTCTCAAAATTCTTCAAGATTTAAACTGTAACAATCTGTTACATGTTAAAGTATTTTGTGATAATAACTCAGTAATTTAGATTGCTGCTAATTCCATTTTTCATGAAAGAACAAAACATTTAGAAATTCACCTACATTTTGTAAGAGAACAAATTCTTGCTGGGGTTATAAAACTGAGAAAATAGCAACTGCAAATCAAATTGCAGATATTCTAACAAAAGGATTAGACATTAAACAACAGAATCTGCTTTGTACTAAGATGAATCTGATTGATTTGTTTTAGAATAAGATTAAAGGAGGGTATCGAAATAAATAATCTTATTCTGAAAGCTATAACTTGAGGGACTTATTATGTCATTTTGTATTTTACACTTTGTGCTGAAACTGATGCTTGAGCTAAAGATGGCAAGCTGTTGTTTGTTGAAGGGCTTCTGCTATCAAATATTGATTCCTAGTTGGGTTATAAAAGCTCAAGATGATGACTAAAAGTCATAACCCTAATCTTTCTCTTCTATCTCTAAAAACAACTTCATATCTCACTCTCTCATTCTTACTTCCAGTCGTGATTGATCTCTTTATTCAATCACTGATTTGTTCATTGTAATATAACTATTATCACATAGATAACAGATCCCCAAAAGAATAGCTAGGTTGAATTTTGTGACTTGTTTGATTAACTTATTAAGATGAGTTCTTGTGATATTGTTGTGGAAAGTTTGTATTGATCTTGAATTGAGATTCAAGATCCTCTTATTGTTTTTTCATATTCCATTGTAATTTTATTTATCTGATCAATCTCCTTGCCATTAAAATGAGGCAGTTTATACATATCCATCCAATTTATAAATACCGAGGTTATGTAATGACATATACGCATAAAGTTCTATAAATTAACTTCGACATGAAATTTCTGGCTTTTATAGTTATATGTTTATATAGATTGATGTCGGCATTAATTAAGAGTATCATTTTTAGGATATTTAGAAAATAATTGTTGTAAAATTTGTTCCAAAAGTTGATTTTTATAAAGTTTGGACACTTTTTAATATATGTATTTGTTATACATTCTGATTTATTGCAAATGGATTATATATGAATGAGATAACTTGTTTTTTTTTTGTAAAGCATTTGAAGCATAAAAATTTCTATCATACATAGAAAAATGAAAGAACTTTGAGCAGATTTTTGTTTTTAAAAATTTCTATATTTTCAACATTAGTTTATTTTATGAACCGGTTGAGACTTATTTAATCTATACTACATATAAGGCACCAATGCATTTTTGGGAATTTAATGCACTAAGATACAATACTTGAAAATTCATTCATAGAATTAAATAAGCATATTATACAACCAAACTAAACACAAAACTTGAATATTCAAACATACAAGTAAACAAATATATTGTACAACCAAACTACGTACAAGCAATAAAAAATACCCTTTACTCAAAAGTATAATAATATTTTCACAATGTACATTTCAAACAAGCTACAACATAATCGAAAGTATAAACTAATTAAACACACTAATTAATATTATTTTTAAAACTCCACTAAAATTAAAAGTACATGTTATTATACACATTCTACAAACTAATAAAACACATATAACTTCATACAATTTATATGTTAACAAGTTGATGGTACATATTGTTTTGGAAATCGGACCAAACCAACGGGTTCAACCAGGAACCGGAGTCGGCACCTGTTCGGCTAGCCAATAAAAGCCGTATGAAAACGAACCGGAGATGACCAACCGGAACCGATAAAAACGGGTGAACCGAGCCTGACCGGTATCATTTTCTTTTTATTTCTCCGGTTAATCATCACAGGGTCCCCACCGTTGCAACGCGCGGCTACCCTGCTAGTAAAGGCATATTCAAGTTTCATTTTTAGATGTTTTCCATAATCTGTATCAATTTATATTGGAATTAATTGATGCTTATTCAACAAGCTACTATAAATTAATTTATGGGCATCGCACAAAAAAGTATCATATTTTTGGCCAATTTGAATTTTAGGTACTCAATTTTATTTCCTTGATTTAAGGTATCAAAGTTAATTTTATATGCAATGTAAGATTTTTTAAGGTTGAATGCCCATATTCGTCTAGTGTATGGTGCCAAGTTTTGCAGGTGGCTGACATTCAATTCGCGTAGTCAAGATGGAGTGATATTATGGTTTGGCTTCTTCCTATATCAAGACGTAATACTATGATGAGTATTGTTGGTCACCTTGTAGTAGCTGCAGTTTCATACTTCGTTTGGAAAGAATGAAATAATAGGATTCGTAGGAAAGCTGAAAGGAAGTCGAAGTAACTAGTGAATACCATTGTCGATGTCGTGCGTAGCTTTGGGTTTTGCTTGTTGTGTTTTGAGGTGGTTCAAAACACATAGTTCTTATTTTTAAATGGTGGCTCATTACCATCCTTTACATGTACTATGTTTCATTTCATCAATATATTCATCCGGTATATAATCCTTTTATCGAAAAAAGGTTTTTTGAGGTTTTTTTGACTTTTCGAGAGAGGTTTCAAGTCATTTTTCTCGCTGAAATGCTTAACTAATGTGTTTCATCATTATTATTGTGCATTTAAAAGGCATTTCGGCAAAAATTATGACAGATAACCACTTTTGAAAAGTAAAAAAAAAAACCTTACATTGCACATAAAATTAACTTTGATACCGTATAATAAGATGATAGTAAATGAGGTACCTAAAATTCAAATTCAATTAAAGTATGATACATTTTTGTGCGATTTACCCTTAATTTATCTTTATAGAAGATTTTCAAACTTTGTTAAGTTTATAAACAAATTTACATAGTTGCAATTTCTTTTTAGTGAAAGTCGTATAAATAACGGATCTCCTCTATTACTTTTTTGACAACCGATTAATCTAAACGCACTATTATGTTGCGTCTATGAAGAATAAATTCTTTCCAACATACTCGAAAAACAAGCCAACGTTTATGGTGATCTTTTGGATAGAATACAAAGGTTATACTTTAAAAAAAGAATTAAATAAAACAATGAGATTTGCAGGGAAAACAAACCATTAAAATCACTTTTTTCATATCATTGGTTTAGATATACATTAATAATTAATAATAACAATAATTGTGTAATGTGACACCGACAATTCGGGTTAACAATTATTTATTAACTTGAATATTTTATTATAAACACGTGAATTTTTTACTTTAACTTATAACCGTGAGGTTATCCCACGTACTATGAAAAACAACTTTGAACGTATCCCGACTTTAAAATTCCATTTGCATGCATGCATGCACAACTTACCCAATACCATCACCACATTTGTAATAACAGATACACTAATATTTATACATTCAAAATCCATTATACCTCCCCTTTTTGAACACCAAAATCAGCCCTTCCTAATGTAAAAGCCCCAACATCCTCTTTTCTCCTTGTAAACCACACTCTTTCTTAAACCATGTATAACTTTCACCTAGACACCAACATATACCAAGTCACATCACCTTGAGCCTCCCCCCCTCTTTTCCTTCCATTGGTCGGCCTACATCCCTTACCCAAGCCCCATGCACACTCAGACACCAATTATAAGATACTAGACAATATTTTTAACCAAAGCCACTTTTGATCATTCCATAACTTACACTATATAAGGCACCAACTAGCCATTGTTCTTCACACACTTAAACTATTGTTCCATCTTAGTTAGTGAACAATAACTATAAAGTTATCATTTACTAACTTATGGCTTGTATGTAAAGTAGTGTATTTGTTCTTTGAAAAGGTTTTGTGTAAGTAAAGATAAACAATAAGTTAAAGACACAAAAATAACTTTTCAACGTTTAACTCTTTTTATTAAGAATTATACCCCATTGTATGCGGAGCTACAATGAGGATTGAGTGATAATGTGTGTGTGTGATCTCTTCAGTAATAACTATGCATCAACCTAAAGTGTTATGCAAAGTTAACTAGTATGCTAACCAACTGAGCTCACTCAAAGACTTAGTAGATTTGAAGGAGTATGTGTTTGTAAAAGTTAAGACTTTGGATGCACAAACTTAACCTACTCATTTACAAGACGTTTTCTATTTATACTACATAGGTAGGGTCATACCCACATGGGTGATAAGTGCATGTCTCAATGTTGATAGGTTAGTACATATTATACACCTTTGTCTCTATTATAATTCTATTTTAAGTATGGGACAAACACACTTTCTAAGGTTAGTACTGACACTGACCTTGTCTTCATACCCTATGCAGGATAGTTTGACTTCAGGCAGATAAGAGTTAGACTTATCTCTTTCAAACTATCCTGCCTATTCTTTAGTGTTTCGTCTTTAGGGTCTTCTAGTTGTTAGAGATCGTATGGGGTTCAGTGAGTCTATTACCACCACTCACTGAACCTATCACCTTCTTTTTTGGCTCAGGCTTCATTTAGTGATTACCGCCTCACTGAATGCTTAGAGTCTTTATTATAGACTTAGGTTGAACATCCGGAAGGTAACTCACTAAGTGACTGTTCACTCATTGACCTTGAAATGTTAATGGTTATTAACACTTAGGATATTTTGTATTTAAATCCTAAGTGAAAGATCATTGGGCACTAAATTGGCCTAACAATCTCCCCCTATTTAGATATAAATATAGCCTAAATGTTTTTCAGTGTGAGTGAGTAAATACAGCTTCTTCTCACACTGAGTCTAGAAAGTAAGTAAGGGATACTTGTAACTAAAAAGTACTTCATTGATCAGGGATTACATTTCCTAGCAATCTATTACAAAAGATAAACAAAATTACAATATAAGTACTTAGTCTAATATGTACCTAACGGCTTCCAACTTTACTTTCTTAGACTTAAACTTCTCTTGGTCAGGGTGCTCATCGATCAACTTTTTTAGCTTTAGGGTGAATCTTGCATTCTCTAGGGTCTTGATCATTAAGGCCATCACTAAGTAAGATACCATAGAGTCTATTCTAACCTTGTGAATATCATTCCATTTTTGGAAGGCTTGATCACCAAACACATTAGTGAAGAAGATCCCATACTCAGGCTCTTCAATGACCATAATGTTTACAAAAAGAACACCTTCAGGGAGACCTTGATTGCACTAGAGCCTAGTCACTTTGATTTCTGGTTCTAACTCTATGTGCTTCCTCTTTCTTCCTAAGGCTTGGGATGGAGCTTGTTCAAGGACAGGAGTAAGGAGAGCAGACTGAATTCCAAGTTCTTCAGAGATTTTCTTCAGTCTTTCATATCTCTTGCCCAAGGATATCATTAGGTCTTTAACAATGGAGTTCTTTTACTTTTCAATGATTGGACCAATTCATCCAACTCAGTGATCCTAAAGTCTGCAAACTTGAATGGGTTGTGAACATCAAAGTTCTTTTTGTCATTGTTCCTGTATACAGTGAGTACAAAAGGCTTGGAGTTAGGATGGATTTTAACATCAGTGATGTGCTCTGGCTTGAATCTATTTGACATAGTCCACATGTACTACTCAACTCGTTTCTTGTTGAGCTTTGTCAGCCTTTTAACATTCTTAGCGTGTTGCCTCTTGTGAACCTACATCTCAGCATCCTGAGCCTTTTTAAACTTTTCGCCTAACTTAGTACTGATGACTTTCTTTGGATCAATTCTAATCTTTTTAGCCTTTTCTTAGACAATCTTTATTACCTTACTCTTGGTCATTGCAAGCCTTTTGGCTTCTTCCTCAGCCTTCCTGATCTGATCTTCCTTGTCCAAGTGTGCTTGAATTTGTTCTTCAGTGAGGTAGAACAATTTCCCATTTATCATGTAAGGAACAAGAATTAGAGCATTAGGATCGGGACGAACAATAGATGAGGCTTTAACCAGCTCTGTTTAAACTTCAGGTTTATCATCAGTGGCAATGCCTTTTCCTTCTCTTTAAGGAACAGATGGTTCGGGTTGTGATGTGGAGATGATGGTAGTGATTGGTTGTACTTCAGGAGTTTTAGTGGGTTTGACAGATGATATTGGAATTGCATGTTTTGGCTCTTCAAAAACTTGTTCCTTTTCTAATTTGTCTTCATCCATGTCTTGTTTATCCAAGTCTTTAGTCTCCCCCTCAGTATGGGAAGGATATTCTTTAGTGATAACTAGTATAAAATTCTCCCCCCCGCTTCTAACATTTGTTGGCCTTCTAGTAATATCAAGCATTGTTTGTGGCACACTGCTTGAGGGGGTAGAAGACTGACCTTTAAAGGCTTGATAGATCGGTGTCATCAAAGATTTGATATCTGAAGTGTCTTGCTTAAGAGAGAAACTTCAGTTCTGATTGCAGCTTGAGATTTCTCAATAGCTGTCATTCTTGGACCAAGATTCCAAGCTATGGAAGTTGATGACTTGGCCCATTCAACGAGATGTTTATCTTGACTAAGAGATGTAGCCTGAAAAGATTCCACTAAAGACTTTAATCCTTAGAAATCAAAGTTCTTTATGAGTGTAAGCAGTTCAGTGAGATAAGTGGAATTCTTTGTGTATGCCTCAGTAGCCTCAATCACATTCTGGTTAAGTGTAGGATCTTCCTTAAAACATCTTGAATAGCTTTGAGTGTTTTAGTGACCTCATTTAAAGCATTGAGAAGATCACCCCTTGCTATGTTGCTTTTTTCAAGGGAATTCATGGCTTCCTGAATAACTTTGTCAGTTTGATACCTGTGATCAACATTTTTTCATAATAGCCTTCAATGGAGGCCTTGATGTCAACATAAGAGACAGCAGCTTCTTCATGCTTTTCCTACTATTCTTCATTAATCCTTTTGAAAAGAACTCTAGAGACCTTCTTGAGATACTTAACTAGCTGTCTTTCAGTGAGTGGCAAGATGTTGTCATATTTCTTGAGTTCAGGACTGGAAGAGTAAGAAGCTATTTCATCAGTGTCTTGTGTGTGAGATGACTCAGGCTTGTCTGTGTTTGATGGTGGAGACTGATGTTATTCTTCAGCAGCCTGAGTATCTTTGTCCATGTCTTTTCCAGCAGCAAATACTTCCTCATCATCACTCTCTTGAGCCATTTCATCCTCAGAAAGTAGAAAAGCTTGGACATCAGCAAAGGTTTTGAGTTGCAAGGGTTCAATATCCGGCTCCACTTCAGAAGAAGTCTTGACTTTGTTTTTGGTCAGGGACAGATACCTCAATCTAGTAGACTGGGTTTCATCCACCTGATACTTAGCACCAGTCCCTGAAAGATCAGCAACAGTGGGGTGATTGGTTCTATATCAGCGGGTGTTTTGTTTCCCTCTGAGTCTTTGTCCCTAACTGGCCCTTCAAGTAACGGCGTGGTTTTAACCGTACCTTTATTAGAAACCGTGGAAGGCAATCCTTATTAGTAGACTGAATGTTTCCCCCAGAGTCTTTGGGATCAGTAGTTGTACCCTCAGGCAAAGGTTGTGATTTACGAGTGCCCTTATCGAGTGTGGAAGGCAATCTCGTACCAGCGAGTTGTATGTTTCTCTTTGGATCTTGGGGATCAGGTACGGTGCCTAAGGAGACTAAGTGGGATTGCTCAGAATCCTCCATTGGCTTAGGGGTGGTGTCACTTTGGTCTTAGTAGGTGGCTTCTTGGACTTGGGCTTTTTCCTCTTTTGAGGCAGTGACCTTGAAGCCTCAAGGCCCTGTGACTGGGGTAAGGTTGAAGTCACAGTCTGAGACTTCCCTTTCTTTTTCTTGATAGTAAAAGGAAGTGGGTTCACTGATTTTTATTGTTGTTACCACGAAAGCCATCAATTCAATGGGGTAACTTTGGATGGGTCCTTTGAAAAATTTGAGTTACTCAGGATGGTAGGAGAACTCCTAAACTTTCATCTTGAGTGTATTCAGAACATAGTAACACTTCTAGGGCATAAGAGACAAATTTAGTGTGGGAGACATACTTCTGCCTAGACTTGTTTGTGAGCCTGGTTACGAGATCACTGTAAATGATCTCTCCTATGTCTACCTTTGTCTCTATGAGAAGACAATAGGTAAAGAGCTGCTGAATTAAATTCACTTGTTCAATAGAGGGGTAGTTCCCGCCGAGAACCTGAACAGCAAATGTGAACAGAATTCTCTAAGCCACAGGAAAGGCAGTTTTCAGGACGGGAGTCCTATCCAATAGAATTGGATTATCAATAATCTTGGCCAATTCAGCCTTTACTTCCTCAGTGGAGGGATGAGACACATATTTTCCTTTAGCATTATCAAGTCCAATGGATTCAACAAAGGTCTTATAGTCAAGGATTAATGGCTTCTTGCCATTCATCACTGATAACTTGATTAAATACTCCTTAAGAGGACGAGCCTCAGAGTTATTTTCAGGAGGTTCTGGGTCATAAGCAATAGCAGTGCACCAGAACTTGTTACACTTATCAATCACATACACAAGCATACAAAATTAAAAGGAAAAACTAGAGAGAGAGAGAGAGAGGTTTAGAGACAGAAATAACAAAGAGAAAATTTGCTACACATTAAATGAAAACAAAAACGAGTAACACCCTCTCCACATGAGGAGAGGGCTTTATATAGTAAATTACATGGGCCAGCCTTGGGTTTAAGTGGGTTTCCAAGGTCGGGCTTGATATCTAATGGGCTTTAAAGCCCGTAACTAGGCCCAATTAGCTTATAGAATTCCCAGGAACATTAACTAGACTAATACACGATTTGGGAATATTAATGACCGTCACTTTACTAAAAACTAAGTCTAACAATCTCCCCCTAAGGGATGGTCATTGCACATAAGGCTTCACTTCTTGTGACGTCTTAAGTCTTGGAACCTTGTAGACATAGGAATTCTTTTAAAGTTCCTTTTGCATGCTTGTGATCATGGATCTTGATCTTTAACTTGATATTATTTGACAAAATACTGATATCGTAGTCTTTGCCCTTGATTTAATCTTGGATCTTTCTTGACTGGAACACTTCTTAACCAACATACTCATCCTTTAACATCACTTGAAGGCTGACAATCTCCCTCAATATAGACCTTGTGATTTGATCTATTTGAAATCATATACTTGACGTTCTTTGAGGAAGTTCTTGTTTATCAGAGCTTGCGGAAGTGTATCTTTGAAATTCAGAGTTGACTTCAAGTTTTGTTTGATGTTGTTGGAGTTATCTATGAACTTTGGGGATGAGTATGCGGCCTTGACTGCATCTCAGCTACAATATGGTGGAAACGCCATCGATTTAACCTGCATGTTTAAGTTAGTAATAAACAATAGATATAGACAACTATGTCTTTGTCATTTGGTTGAATATGGTTACAATAACAATGGTTCCTCGTTAATCAGTATAAATACTACATGTGATCAGGTAGAGTTCAAAAGAATCTCCTTGACAGGGTTTCGCAACTGCACTAGCCATTCTCATTATCGGAGGGTCTCAAAGCAGACAATATGGTAAAAGTGAATCTGTGAGTTACTGTCTCATTGATTAAGCTGTCAATATGTGTTTAGTCTTCCCATGCCCAGATGCCCTTTTGAGGCTGCCACAATGGACATGAGATTGAAAAAAACTTGTTTGAAAATCAGTCGACATGTTAATGAATAAAGATTTTTAAACATATCGAAAGTTTTATGTTTTCAAAAAGCATCCGTCAATTCTCATTAATACACACAGATTATATTTGCGTCTGTGTTGGAATCTTGTACAACTTGTATTCTTGATGATGAACAGCAAGTGTATATGGAATTGTGTCCTAATGAGATTTATTTATTGATCTCTTTTGGCTCTAGACTCTATAAGTGCACATTTGTTATTTTGGGATCGAAGGCTGGAGCGGACTGTCACCTTTTCAATATCTACGATCTCGGAGTGAGAAAGTCGATAGAAGTATGTTGAACTCTATGAGAAATGAAACAAGTGTCTTTTAAGAGACCTTGAGTGGCTAGGGAGGGTTGTGCATTGCATCACTGGGTCCATGATGACTTGTCTTCAATACCAGAATCAGCTTTGTGATTACCGATAGATTATGCATTGACCCGGTTTCTATCTAAGGTTGTATGGAGGGATTCTTTCTTTACACCCTTTATCCTTACAATTCTTTTTCATTCTTCAACCCCTTCAATGCTTACCGAGACTTCATAACTAACACCTTGTTGGGATTGTTCCAGTGCTAGCTCTGTCTTAGTCCACATTATTCCCATTCTCACTTTACTCCTTTTTTCGATCATACCTAGGACTTTTACTCTATCTAATGGAGTGTTCCTGGGTAGATCCCTCCGGTTCTGGCTAGATCATGGAACAAGATACCTATTCTTAACTGCCTTATAACACCATAAAAAACAACAGTTAGTCGGTCTTTGGTATTTCCATAGTAGCCATAAAACCATTGAAAAAATCGAGCAACGTGTTTGAGAAATCATTTATAACACATTGAGAGTTTTCTATATCACCAAAAATCTCCCCCTACACATATGCATCATATTATGAAAGAGTTTTTCACATGCGAGGTTTGGGAACGCACTTATAATCAAGAGATCTTATCCGTTATTAAGCCGTATTGATCATATTTTAATCATTAGTCTCCCCTCAAAAATTGCATATGTGTTGACAATTTTAGACAATTAGTGAATTAAAAACAAGTTAATGTCTGAAATTCACATGAGCCTGACTAAGTCTTGGGAGAACAGGACTGCATGCAGAATGAATCATATTATTATACGCCCCCTCGATAAAAGATTAGAGTGAAAACTTGGAGTGGGAGTTTGTTGAGCACATAATTTTTAAAGAATTTGAAATTTTCTTTTTGAAAATATCTTGAAAAATTATGCTCAACAAGAAAATGATTTTCAATTTATCTTATTAAGTATCATTTCCTTAGTACTTCTCTTGAGCATCCAAAACTTTGAATGTTTATATGACTTTGCTCAAGACCGAGAAGATATGAACTTCTTGTTGTTTAGGAATAATAGACATAGATGAGCATTTTTATTTCTTTAGAGACCGAGTCCTAAGCTGACATTTACTTAGAAGTCATAGAGAAAAAAGTTGAAAGGACATGTTTTGAAAGCATTTGAAACTCTCGCTCGAACTTCATTTATTCACCCGTGTTAATATTAATCAACATTTCTAGGGGCGCAAATGTTATCGATTGACGAGAGACATGTTGGAGAGGAATATTTTTGGTATTTTTTAAAAAAAATTGATTTTATATTTTGTTTTTATAGGTTTTATATTTTTATATTTTTCTTTTCTGATGAATATATATAATTGTGTAATGTTTTAGACACACAAAATAAGATATGAGAGAATGTGTCTAAAAGCATTAAAACTTGGTTTTCAAAAAGCTCCCCCTCAAACATTGATCCACTTATAAAGAATTATTCGAATTTTGAAAGCGACATGAGAAGGGAGTGTTGAACACAGAATTTTGAAAGATTTTGAAAAATCCTTTTGAAAAATTCTTGAAGGTAAAGCGAACTGAAGCATACACCCCTCTTTTATCTGAAGCTCGGGTTATGCACTGAAGTGTACATAAGCCATCCTTAGACGAACTCAGAGGACAGCATGTGGATGGATACATGTATTCTGCCTTGGGAGTCTCGTAAACCTGTCAAGAAAAGAAGTAGAACTAGGAAACCCTTTGTTTGTAGGTTTCTAGGGGTTAGATTAGATGCAACGCTGAATTAGTCACACAAGATATGTCGGATAGCACTTTCGGTGTTACTGGACAAAGTTATTTTTCCACAAAGGTTAAAAATTCTACCAGTTGGTAACCACCTAAGGAAATATCTAGGTTTGCTAGGTGAAGCAAGACTTTCTTTGGACCCTGACTTCTTTAATTTCTCTACATTTGCCTTATGTTTCTTTTGATTTGCGCTTTTTGAAACATTATCACTTTGGTTTTTCTTTCTAGATTTCATGCCATTCACATACTAAAGCACACATTCATCATGATTAGCGGTAATTAGACATTGCTTACATGTAGCACAAATAACCTCATATTTTTCATTTCGAATTGCAAGCTTAATGTTATTACATTCAGATGACGTATGGTCCGGATAGTTAAAAGGCTGTAAACTCCTATGGTTTTCTTCTATTTTCTCTAACTTATTCGAGACGCAACTACTCTTAGACTTAGAGGGGACCCTTGCATTCTTAGGATTGTTCCTAGACTGTGGTCTTCTTGTCCTAGTAGTGCTATCAATATCTTTAGGAGAAAAACCACGTGTGATAGAATTTACATCTTCTGTACTGATGACATAAGGTTGTGAAACAGTGACCGGTTTGGTCTTAACGCTTGCTTTTACATGTTTGTTAGACACAAAGTTGTTTACCCCAGAAGCTTTAAAAGGATTAATCCTAAAGATTCCTGGAGCAATCACTTTTTCATTGTTCATAACATTTGATTCTCGAGAGGGAGGTGCCGAGTTTGAAGTGATAGGTTTTGACAAAGCATGTGACTCATTGATCTTGGGAAGACCCTTAGATTTTGGAAAAAGTGTTACAGAATAAAGTTTTGATCCAGAAGAAGAAGGTGGTTTTCTCAAAATTGATTGCTTGCAAAACTGAGTATTCACACTAATACCTTGGTGGTGTCCATTTGTTCAGAAACCTTATCAAATAACTGAGCTCTTAACTTAGCATTTTCATAAATCGTGTCTTGTAATTTATCTTGCAAAGAGTCAGTTATTGCTTTGGTTTGAGCCCGTGTCACTTTGATAGACTCAAAAAGGTTCTTATAGATGGTCTTAAGATGAGCATTTTCTTTAGCATAATTCAAAACCTGATACTCTAATTCCACGTTCTCATTCTCTAGTTTCTGAGACAAAGGATCAAGGGTATCTGTTACACATGGAGTATCCTTATATTTACCCTTGAGATCTCCCAACTGAGCTTGCAACCGTTCGATCTTTTGTTGCATGTCATTATAAGCCTTATCATACGAAATTTTGTCGTATTTGCATTCGTCGCATTTTTTTGTACCAATCATTTCAAAGTTTAGCATATACATTCTCCTTTTTAATGATACAATTTTTAAATCGTTCTTTCGTACATTCAAGCTCAGACTGGAGATCAGATAATTCAACAACGGTAGGATTTTGCACAATTGACATAATATCTTGATTGACAACTACTCTCAAGAGACTCTCAATTTCCGATTCCAATGTCTTGTGCTTAGCAAGAGATTCATCAGCTTCTTTTGTAAGAGATTTAAAGTCTCGAACAAATTTGGCTGCTTCTTTCAAAAATTGTATTTTGAAATTTTGCACTCTAACGTCAACTTGGTTAACGATAGGGAAAATTTCATCTTTAACAATTTTGTGAATCTCTTGTTGAGCAGAAGAGGACCAATTGTGTATATCTAAAGTGATTTTTTGTTTGACAACACGTTGAAGAGTCACAATGGTGCTTTTTACCTTATTTAGAAATTTTCGTGCAACACTTGGTGTAGTATCATCCGAAAACTCTTCATTTGGTATTGAAATTGATTTAGAAACATTGGCCATTTTGGAAGTATTTAAAAAATATAAGTCTTCATGTAACTTGGCCGTTTGAGAAACAAAAACCCCCAAAAGATGATTAATCTTTGTATAATTTCATGGTTTTATTTCTTTGTTCAATTGTTTCATTTTTAAGCGACTCTCTTGAGCAAGTTCTAGTTTCTCCTCCGAATCATGCACAGCAGGAGGATCATGCTTTTCTAATAGAACTTTGCCATTATACAAACTTTTTTGTTTCTGTTGAGCTTGCTTGAGATAAAAAGGATTTTGATAACCCAAAGCCATGTTCGGTGTGGTAAAATGAGTCTGGCTTAGGTGAAAGCATGTGCATTGTTTGATTCGATTGACCCGTTTTAACCAAAATATTATCTAATTCCTTTATTTTATTCTCAAGTTGAATTTGTTTATCAAGAAGCTCGTCTTCGCGTATTTTGTAATTAGACTTCAACCTTTTCTTTTCTTCTTGAAGAGAAGAAACGTTTGACTTTTCCTTTGAAAGCTGGTTATTTAAATTTGAAATTTCATCATTCAAAGCCGTTATTTGTTTACCTAAACTTAAGTGAAGTGCATTTATCTTTTTAGTAAGACATTGCTCTTGATAAACAGACTTTTGATAACACCTTTCAAGTTTGTCATATTTTTCTTGACTAATTTCAAAACACTTTTCTTGATTTTTATATCTATCAAGCTTAGTGGTTAATTCATCATTTGTTTCTTTCAATTTGCGATTGATCGAGTTGACTTTCTCAACTTCAGCATCTAAATTATGAAATAATGATTCATGGTATGCACGTGTTTCCTCAACAGTTGCAGAATGTTGTTTTACTGTTCCCCCACCTTTTTCCACACTAGCAACCGCAGAAATAACATTACTATCTTTCTATTGTACTTGGTGTGGTTCACGAATGAGCTCGAGTAGCTCAATATATTGCTCCTCTTGAGTAAACATATTGAATATATCATTATCATAACAAGTTTTAGAGAGATGTACCTCAGCTGATCCGTCTGAGTCATAGATGGGAGCTTTGTCAGACTGAGTACCCAATGTCGATGCTTGCTGCAAATTATTCTCTAAAGTGCAGTTTACATTTTCTTTCTCAGTTTCCTCATAAGCAACTGCAGCAGCCATGAAATCAAATTCCTCATAAGTGAGTTGAATCCCTGCTTCTTCCTTTTAAGCAATATGCATCTCTTTCTAAAGATAAGTAGCATCCCATTTCCTTGGCTTTACTGTGCAGTTGCTGGCATAATGATCCACTCCTTGATAGTTGTAACACCTTATCTGATTTTCATTAATACCATTACCATTAGCCTCAGCCCATGCTGTTACAGCATTTCCAATCCCTTACTGATTTGCAATCCCTGGATCAACACTAAGCCCATTATAATTTCCAACATTCTGTACACCCGGATTCTGAACCGCATTCTAAACAACCTGATTCCCGACATTCTGCACTGCATTCGGTCTAAACTGGTTCCCAACATTATCTTAAACCATTAGCATATGTCTGTCCTGATCCATATTCATACCCGTTTGTATAATCTGCATGTTGCTAGGGTTTGGTTAACAACACGATTTATTTTTTTGGTTTTTCAATTTTTTTGGTACTTTCAATACTTTAGGAAAAGTATTGTTGGTATTTTTTAATTTTTAATAATAAGAAAATATATTCACAAACGGAAAATGATAACTTCACGAGGAAGGGTCTTCAAAAACTAATCTTCAAACGTAGACACGAAAATCGTCTCACGACCTCCCTGGCAACGGCGCCAAAATGATAACCCGCCTTATCAGGGGTAGTTATATAAAATATATAGTATACGTATTCCAAAAGATTTCAAAGAAATTACTTTTGAACAAAGTAAAATCTAAAATCTCCCGGGTCGTTTCCCAACGAGGCGTGAATTAAGAATCGGTCGAGTTCGTGATTGCGTTTTTGAATGATTTAAAAGATTTTTGGTTTGGATTCCTAATTCTACAATAATAATGCTAAAACAAGTAAAGGAAACCTAAAAACGAAAGCAAATAAGGCTAAAACACGAAAAACAAGAACGGGATTCAAATCCCGTTCTTTAAAAAATCGAATTTTACAAAATTAACCCTACAAACGCAAATTTAATTTTCCTAAGTCCTAAACGATAAAAGAAAATTTAAAAAAAAGAATTATATTTTTTTGATTTTTTATGAACTAAAAACTGTTTTAAAAAGAAAAATTAATTAAAAATACTAAATGAAATGGGAAAAATCTAAAAAATTAAGGGAAAGTGCTTTGAGGTGTGCTGGTTCTATGAAAAATAAAAAGGGTGGAACAGCTTATTTAAATAAGCCAAAAATAAGCAAACAGGGCTTATGGGCTTATTGGGCTAAAAAGACTATAAAGAAGAGATTTTGCAAAAGTAAACTGAAAAAGACCCAAGGGCGAGTGTGTAGTGCAGTGTGTGTGTAAGAGGTTGAGGGTGTTAAGGTCCAAGGTTCGAGCCTTGCTCACCTTGGACTTCCACCTTCCCTTTATTTTTATTTTGCAAAAAAAAATTTATAGACAAGCTTTAAGAACTTAAAAATAAGCACTTTTAATAAAAACAACTTTTTTATAAACCACAAATAAGCACTGAAATAAGCAAAAAAGAGGACATAATTGCTTTTTTTATACTAAGACTAAAAATGACTAAACATGTATGATTTTTAAGCACAATTAAGCTAGCAAAAAGGAAAAATAAGCTAAGGCATATGCTATACTACAGCTAATAAGCACTTTTAAACAAAATAAGCAAAGGAAAATGAGCAGGAAAACCTTAAAAAGCTAATAAGCTATAAGCTCAAAACTGTCAATCACACAGCCTAAGGGGGCACTTTTGGGCTTAATTTTAAGCACCTTAAAGGATCCTTATGGCTATAGGGCTTATAACACTGAAAAATTTATCCAACACACTACAATAAGCAGTAAAGAAAAAAACAGTTTGAAATTAAAATAAGCCCTGAAAAGGGGTTAAGAAAAAGTTGTTCACTCAATATGCTTGGTTTTTCAAATTTTGTAAAGACAAAGGGCTAAATTGCAGGCCTAATTTTAACTATCTAAAATAAGTCTAAAAGCTAATCTAAGCTAAAACAGATGAAAATCACCAACTACTGAGCTTATGCTCAAAAATTCAGAAGCTAAAAACAATTTTAAGAAACCTAAATTTGAGAATGAAAAAGGAACTTTTAAAACAAAAAAATGACTTGACAGATTTTACTTGAACTCAAATAGGTAAATGCAAGCTTAAACTAAATTGTCACTACTGCATTAAGACAACTAAAACAACATCAAACCAAACCTAAAAACTACTCTTTAAACAGAAATCAAATAGAACAGTTTGAAAGATTTTGAAATCACAGATTTAAACAATCTTTTTATAAAACCTTAAAACTGACATTCAAACTTGAAAACTTTTAAAAATAGCTTAAAATGACTTAAATAGAGCTTGTATAAGTTAGCCAGGTGACCCAAATGGATTTTTAACAATTTTGACCCTTTTTGACACCTTAAACCAAACACCCCTTTAAGTTATATGAATCCCTTTTTTAAGCTGATTTACAAAGATTTAAAACAAGGACTTTAAAAACAGATTGTAACAAAGCAAGGTTAAGCAAAGATAAGCAAATTTCAACAGACAATAAGCACTTTAAACAAGCAACAAAAATAAGCAGTTAAAAGCTATTAAGGACAGTTTTAAAGCAAAACTTAACTAATTGACATATAAGCAATGAAAAAGCATAAGCAAGCATAAAATAACTATAATAAGCAAGAATAAGCAGGAAATAAGCATTAATAAGCAGTGCTACAGTAATAAGCTAAAAAAGAAAAATGAAACTCACAAAGGTCCAAAGCTTTTGGCAAGTACTTAACAACCAAAACCAGTCCTAATGCTTCCCATGAAGCTCTAAACCCATGGCCATCCAAGATTTACCATGCTCCATGAATCTTTGACAGATTTTTTTGTGATTTTTAGTTTTTTAGACATAAATGAAATCAAGTGTTTATATAAGCTGTCAATGGTTCAAAAGCTTATACAAGAGCTTAAAAAATAGTATTTAAAAGTCAATTAAACTTAAATGACAATATTTAAAGGAAAGCTGAAAATTTTATTAACTTGAAAAAAGGATTACAATGCAATAATTTAAATGACAGAAAAATTAAATGACAAGTAATTAAAGGACAGTATTAAAATTGGACAAACTTTGTTAATACAAGACTGGACTTAATAAAATTTGACAAATGAAAATAAGCTACAAGGGTCCTATATTTATACTAAAAACCTAAGTCTTGGTCCTCTTCTTTGTGCTTCTTTGGTGAGAGAGTTCAAGCAGCTGTGTTTGTTGTGTGAGTAGAATCCAAAGCAAATCTCAGCCATTAATATTTCTTTGTGCCCAAGTCATATGATCATAACCCTTCATTTCCTTGTCTTTTTCATGGACCAATGGCGTTTTCTTGGATTGCCAAGGTGGATATGGAGTGTAGTGAGGTTAAGGAAAGGGATGGTTTTGTTTGGTGGTGCAAGTATCGAGGTAGAATTGACAGGGGAGAAGCAACAGTGTCTTGGCGGGAATTTGATTTTTATATGGGTGCAGGGTATAGGTTTGGAGTTTTGGCAAGAATGGTCCCTTAGGTTGATAAGTGGTATTACACATAAGGTCCTTTGTGGTGATGTAAGTTTGGGGATTGCCAGAAATGGTCCCTGAAGTTGTTTACTTCTATTGCATGGTTAGTCCTTTTGGACTAACTATGAAAAGGGTTAAGTGATGTTGTGGGCTAATGGTTGTTATCTTGTTTGGACTTATATATTGGTAATGGGCCGATTTTAAATTAAAAGGGTATTGGGCCATTTTGGTCTTCATAATGCACTAATGGGCTGACCCGGCCCATTAGATGGGTATGGGTGGGCCCATTAAGTGTTTCTTCGGTTTTGGCGTCGGTTTTGACTTTGATTTTTTAGGGTTGACTTTGACTGTTGACTTTGGTTGACTTTGACTTCTTCACGCTCTTCCATTTCGTGCTTGGTTTTGTCCGTTTTGGCTTGATTTTTCATCCTTTTGTCGGATATCCGTTTCCTGCACAATATAAATGAAAACATACAAATACAATGTATTTTTGGTACGTTTTTGGTCATTTAAGTCCGTTTTTAAAGGTCAAAGGTATGTGTATTTAAGCACATATTAGTGATAAAATATTTATAAAACTCACATGCATTTAGTTTGTTGTAAACCTAAAGCGCCTTATAATTTGAGTTACGGTTAGGATACTTGTTACTTTTGAACTCAAACTACTCTGGAATTAAATATTGTTTAAGGTGAGTTTTATAGCCACACTTTTACTTGTTTTGAACTATAACTTACTTGTTTTGAAATACTTGGGGTTAGAATACATTACTCGTTTTATTTACGGACACAAGTACTTTAAACTTTTACTGATTGACTAAGTACTCGTTATACCACACTGGCCCCACCATCATGAACCGTTAATTAGTTTGTATAAGCACAAATAGTATGATTAGATCTATTGGGGTTGACACCCCTGTCCGGGTAAGTAGCACTTACTTGACCGTCGACACTAGTCAAACGAACGCATGTCATTTGGGAAACTTTGGGTGTTCTTGAGATAGACACATACATGGGCAACAATACGTAACAACATGACTTTGGTTGTAGCTTCGGTGTCATGAGCTTAGTGCAATAGTAATACTTTTCATATGATAGTGTATGTGTTACAATAGTTATACACTCAAAACCTTGTGGTCCACACTGATATTTTACTTAAACCTATGAACTCACAAACTTTATGTTGACCTTTTAGCATGTATTTCTCAGGTTCTTAATTACTTGCATAGTTAGCACATGGAGCATGAGTCTTTTGCAGTCTCATAATCATGAAGATTTTATGCATTACTTTGACGTTCGATGTAAACTCAAAACTCTTTTTTATTGTGTTGTATCAAAACATGTCTTGTTAAACATCTTTTATTCAATCGAACGTGTATTTTTCAAATGAATCATATAGAGGTCGTTCGATAGAACTTGTGACTTTGTGCTATGAAGTCATGCCCCCGGTTACCTACCGCTGTGATATTTTAGGGGTGTGACATGTACCTTGTTTGGTTAGGTGACACATGGACAATAAGATCAAAGTGTATGATCTTCTTAGGGTTATTGTACAACAACTTGATCCTTAGAAGTCTACAACAACAATCTTTATTGAATGAATCAAACACAAGAGTGTGTTTGGTGTGGTCTGGTGTTCGGCCGAAAAATAAACAAGGAGAGATAGATGTTTTCAAAAAAACCCTAGGAGGAAAATCAAGGATTAAACTGTGGTTATAAAGTTAGGGTTAAGGTGTTTAAATAATTTCTTAAAGGATATCTTCAATATTAAAACATAAGATATATTATTTTTATTATAAACGATGATTAGCAATTTAAAAGATATGATATTATATCATTATCTTATTAAAGATGTAATTTAACCAAGCCCGAGCCCAGCGCAACGAGAGCGGTGGAACCTAGTAGACTAAGTGGGCTCTCCGTTTGGTTCTTGGTTTAAGCCCGATACTTATTATCTACTCTAACTGATTAAGCCCAATCTTGTTCTTTCCTAATTAGTTAATTTATGAATTTACAATATATACATAAAACTGAAGTCTTGCGTTTTGGTCTCATATATAAATAACGGTATTTGCTTTTTTGGTAACCATGATCATTGCTTGACTAATCCACATGGTTTGAACACACTGTTACACAGACTCAAACCAGGTAAATCCCTCTCTTTTCAGGAGGTTGGCGTGGCCACTTAAAGGTTGTTTGCACCTAGCAGGAATTGAACTTGAGACCTCACATATTTTAGAGTTATAGCCACAAACCCTTTTGCCACTAGGCCACCCTTAAGTGGTATTTTTTATCATACACATTATCTTACACATTCTGGCATGTTAGTCAAGTCTTGGAGTACATGTTGCTTTGGCTAATTTAACCCGAAAAACAGATGGTGAAATTGTTTTAGGGAAATCGTGTCAAACATGAGCCTCAACTTTTACTATATATTTAAATGTGATCTTCATTAGTTTTACAATGTTCTTTGTTTAAATATTGCAAGAGTTGTCTTCTCATCTTCTACACATTCTGACATTATGTATCTTGTTTTATTGTTTACAGTTTATTATTTACTCCCTCTGTCTTTTTTAACTTATATATTTGTTCGTGTTATATAATACTTGATAAAAATTATACAATAAAAATACATATAAAACACAATTTATTCATACAGTTTGCATCATGTATTATATAACAAAAAAATAGTTAAGGTTAAAATTGAAAAGCAAATACTTTAAAAAGTCAAACTAGTTTGTAAATATGTTTTTTATATGTTTCATACATAAATTAGGGATATGTTAACCATAAAATCGAATTGATCAAGGTTCATTCAGCCCTATCCGCCTTATTCGAATTACACATCGCTTCTAGCTACTTGATAGTTTGCAACTTTTCAAAATTTTATATGGGGATATCTTGGCTACAATTATTGTAGCCAACTTGGCTACAATCCCTTTCACAAAATACACAAAAAATGACTCAGAGACCCACACAGAGGACTTAGAGACCCACTTTCAAACACAAAGGCCCACAATTTATAGCACAAATTGTAACCAATTAGCTACAATGAATTGTAGCTAATATATTCCCATAAGATTTTTAGTAGAAAAAATGTTGAGACCACATTTGTGGTCACAACTTGAGTGGGAC